>CAUZXS010000269.1:0-90281 GCA_963585895.1 Sepioteuthis lessoniana | reverse complement strand
GAAAAACCGGATCAAAAACTAATTTGTAGAAAAATTTGCCACAGAAACAAAAATAGTTAGGTTCCAAAATAAATAAGTAATTTCTGTGAATCTGACAGGCTAAGGGTTGCGTTTTCGCTTACGTTCACGCATTTGAACTTTATTTGACCTGTAATAAACTTAAAATAATTTACTTTGATTCACTTTTATTTTACCCAAAAGTATAAAGAGCGAAGTTTTTTTGTTCAAAGAGAGAGAGAGAGAGAGAGAGAGAGAGAGAGAGAGAGAGAGAGATCACGCTAATATACACGACGGTTAGGCAAGTTAGTCGAAAAACCAAGACATACCATATACATACACGTACAATTGTATGTAGGTACAAGCCTATCTTCTCCTTTTAATTCAGACATACTCACACCTGTACACACACACACACACACACACACACACTTTAACTAACATTATTCGTGTTTTACACACACACACACACACTTTAACTAACATTATTCGTGTTTTACACACACACACACACACACTTTAACTAACATTATTCGTGTTTTACACACAACACACACACACACACACACTTTAACTAACATTATTCGTGTTTTACACACACACACACACACACACACTTTAACTAACATTATTCGTGTTTTACACACACACACACACACACACACTTTAACTAACATTATTCGTGTTTTACACACACACACACACACACACACACACACACACACACACACACAATACACCTTTTATATAATCATTGTCATTGTCGAGTTGATAGAAAATATAAAGTTGTTTTCTTTAAGGTTCTTGTTTTTGTCAAATTTCTCGTATCTACGTTGCTTGTGTAAATTTGTGTTGTATCATTGTGGAACTAACACTCGAAGTTTTACTTTACGCGGATCCCTGGGAAATCCTATTTCTCCACATTGTTTAATTTCTTCTTCAGTTAATTAAATTCCAAAATCAGATAAATCGCTGATTTTTTGGTGGATTAAAAAAAACCGTCTCTCTCTCTCTCTCTCTATATATATATATATATATATGGTCGTCATGGACCTTTTCGTAGCAAATCACTATTACTAATTGGGACCCCTCCCCCCAAAAAAATCAGGGTATTATCCGATTTTAATGAAATTTTCAGTTTATTCAATAATGAATGGGTTTTATAATACGTTAGTTATTTTATCAAAAAATTACTGATGTTTTTCAGGTTACTTTAATTTACCTCTCCCGCTTCTGTGTGACGCTATTTAATCCATAGGGGTATATGATATGGCATATACCGCTATGTATAATAAGAGAACAAAAGTCTGAAGGTATGCATAAAATAAAGGAAAAAATTTAAATTGGGTGCTGTTGTAAAAAATAGTACCCCCAAATATGAATATTAAATTGAATTTTTTAGCGCCTGATTTAAACTATGATTTAATAGAAAATATCATTTTCTTTTAGATTATTAAGGAAATAATTCCTTATCGACATTTGTTCTTAAATTTACATTAGATTTTGACATAGCTTTTCCCCGATCACGAGCTAAATCTAAAAAATCTTATTAAATAAAGAATATTTTTTCTAATCGAAAAATATAAATTTTAAATCAAGAAACCTTGAGCGTTATATATATATATATATATATATGTTAGACGAAAAAAGTATGAGAACCTATAGTAACAATCTTTTTAGCAATTTCCAGTTTTGTCCCTTGTATTTGGGTTGAGTATTTAAGTAAAAGTGTAAGAAAAAAGTATTTTGTAATAAAAATCAGAAATTCAAAAAGAGGTAAAAATTAGTGTTTTAGAGACAAAGATTTGTAGATTATTGCCATGTAAAACATTGAATATTTAAAAGGTAATTAAAAATTATTATTTCTCTATTAATTATAAATCAAAAATAATTATTTAATTGAATTTTCCTTATTGTACATTCAGAAAATATGTTAATGAGGTTATTTTCCTTTTTCAAGATTAAATACAAAACAAACTATTTCTGATACGATTGTCTTGTAGGGAATGAATAAATGAATAAATAAAATTTAAATTGAATTAAAATAATTATTAAAATATGCAGAAACTCCCAGAGGCCTCTGACAGAAATAGGAGCGACGACAAGAGGCCTCTGACAAGGAAAGGGACCGTCCCGACAAAAGGAGGAAGCTCACTCTCTTTTCAGAAGCGACCAGCGGAGTGTCAACACCTTGCTAACTGGTGGAGGACGCTATGCGTTCGTTTTTTAGACGACTCATTTGCTAACCCTTCCACTGGTAGTAATCGTCTCTTTCGCTACCAACCTATGACAAACACTAGATTTAGAAGAACAACCAAAAGTGATTAACACATCGCTTTGTATATCGAACACGTTGTTAAAGCTTTAAATACCGAATAAAGACACATTTATACCCAAGAAACGACTAACGCATTTTTAACACCTTGACTGGGAAATTCAACCATTTCAATTGCATTCAGGGAGAATTTCCTTACCCAGTGAATGATTGTTGAACCCAGGAATAAAATAAAAATATAAAACAACGTCTTCGTCTCCTATCTGTTAGTATCTTCTTTCATATAATTCTTTTACGGTCTTCTTATCCAAGGAGTTACACCAGTAAGACAACGTGGGGTAAAAATAGAATAACTTCAGAATGGAGTCAGATAGCAAACGGCAACACAGCTTGTCCTGTGACACCATAATCTATATGTGATTTTTTTTTTGGTGGTTGACCTTCCGTACAAATAATTTTTAGCAGGAAACTAAAGTGCACCTTCATAGGTTATGGTAAAGTGACGTGTAATATATTTTGTCATTAATTTTGACCGCCTACTTTAATTTCAATATCATATTAAGTGATATAGTTATCAATGTATAAGAAATGTTTTTACATAAATCCGTTTATTAATGTTTCTAATTCGTAATTTCATTCCAAAAACTTTTTAAAAGAATCTTAAGATTTTAACAGCATTTTTGATTTAAAAAATTACAAAAAAAAAAAAAATTAATATTGAATGAGAAAGAATACTGTGGAGGAGAAAGATTATTGTTATTGTTTTTTTGGGATGAGTGGATGTTGAGAGGATAAATATTTAAATAAATTTGTAATAAATGAAATATTGGCAATCTCCATTTATTCTTTATTAAATCGAAATATATATATATATATATATATATATATATATATATATATATATATATATGCATTTTTCACACACACACACACACACACACACACACACACATATATATATATATATATATATATATATATATATATACATATTTACCAGCCCCTCCGCTTGGGCAGGATATGACACAAGGTCAATTTTTAAGCGGAGTTTAACAGAGTTTTCCTTCTCCTAGACTAGTTGCCTCACTAAGGCTGAAGAAACCAGTCTGCCCTACTATTTACCCATAGCTGGAGGGAGAATAATTGGATTCATACCTTTCCCAAGGGTATTAGTGCTATGTGAAATGCAATCAGCCTCGTCCAGGATTTGAACTCGTGTCGCCGTGTCTATTTCCTACGATGATAACCATTACACCACGGGCACCTCCAGAAACACACACATATATATATATAAATTGTGTGTGTGTGTGTGTGTGTGTGTGTGTGTGTGTGTGTGTGTGTGTGTGTGCGTTTGTGTGTGTGTATATATATATATATATAATGCTTATACGAATATGCTATGTATCAGTTTGAAACAGACTGCAAATTTAAATTTAAAAGAGGTTCGCAGGTTACTAAGCAAATATCCAAAACTTATAGAATCCTCTGTTATCTCTTTGTATCAAACAATCAAAGAACAACTTATCATTTATCACTTTTTCGGAACCCCATAGAAGGCGAAACGTCATAAATGTATAAACACTAACAACAACAACAACAACAAAAGGTTTCTACATTCTATTTATCTTTCATTTATCTTGCCTCATATTCTGATCACACATATTTTTTTCTTTTTCTTACATCTGGCCGTAGAGTAGCCTTTTGGCACCTAATTCCATTGGGAGCAAATCTCATCCTGCAACCAGCCGAGTCGCTCCTCGTGCAGATCCGAAGCGGTGCCCATCACTAACTCCCGATATAGTTTCTTCCTAGACTGTGAAAAGTCACTGGACTCAGGAAGGTTACGAAGGACCTTGCAACATTCGGCAAAGAACGGTGCTTCACCCCTCGGCCTATGACAGCTTTCGGCTTTGGGGTTGTACTTTATGCGAGGAAAGGCCTTCTTCACCTTCTGTCACACATCGTATCTTTCGTCAAGGATCGACCCATGAAAGCTAATCTTTCAGCGAGCCAATGACTCTTCAGATCCAAGTCCTCATTGCAAAGACGTTGATGACAGACCTGTCTACGGACCATCGGGCTTCGACCTCCCCAAAGCAATTTGAAGAGGGATCGTTTCACCCCCCACCCAAGGGCCCTTAGGCTCGGGAAGTACGAACAATCGGTAAAGGATCACGGGAAAGACGTACACGGCGCACGCCTCAACCCTGCCCTTTAAAGATAAGCGCCTTCGAAGTCAGGTAGCCACTAGCGCTTCTACCTTTGTTTTTACTTCCGACCAATTTCGCTCCAGTTGGAGGTCCAGTCCGATCCACACCCAAAGATGTGGACAGGATCCTCGCTCCTGCGAAAGGGTCCAGTTAAGGGAACGCCATCTCTCCAAGCACCTAACCGTAGACCTTCGCTCTTGTCAAAGTTGACCTTGGCTCCTGCCACCTGCTCGTACCTTGCAACCGCCTTCTACACAACCTCTGTCAGAACGGTACTATTTACCAACCCCTCCGCTCGGGCAGGATATGACACAAGGTCAATTTTTAAGCGAAGTTTAACAGGTTTTGAATTCAGAGTTTTCCTTCTCCTAGACTAGCTGCCTCACCAAGGCTGAAGAACCTAGTCCGTCCTACTATTTACCCATAGTTGGAGGGAGAATAAGGGGGTTCATACCTTTCCCAAGGGTATTTGCCCGAAAGTGAGAAGTCAGAAAGTCAGAACGGTGGGACAAAAAAACTGTGATATCATCGGCGTAGTTCAACTCAGGTCCAACCAAATCACTAACGACAAACTGCTAAGACCCGGGCCAAAATCTTTAACTCTGTTTTTTGCTGAGTTATGGGAATGTAATCGTCTAGTTCCTCCCAAACATGCCTGCCGCCTTTCTTCAGTAAAGAATGACCCTCCCTCGGAAAACCAATGCTTGAACGTATCCGTCAGAATAGGGATAAACATGTGCGGCATCCTCAAATACACTTCGTTGGGCAAGCCATCTAGTCCCGGCAACTTGTTGAGGCCGACCCGCTTCAACGCATCACGGACTCCACACTCTGTAATCAAGCCCTCGCAGCTAGCTGCTTCCGCGTCCTGAAGGCGGGTGAAGTCGGCTAAATAGCTGCGAAATTCCTGTATCGGGAGATCAGGCAAGCTGGCCAAACTATACCGAAAATGTGCCCGAAAGGCTTCACGTATGTCACGGTTCGGCCAGAACACGTGCCCAAACGGGGACTTGACAGACTCGATATACCGACAAGGGAACCTTCGAAATTATTCCTCGTGAGCAAACACGTTATGCTTCACGGCTTCGTTGGGAACTCGACTTTGCCAAGATCTAACTACAAAGCCCTTATAGCGTTTGCTAGCCTCACGCTCAAGGTCCCCCCTCATCTAAATCTACTGCTAGGAAATTCCCACTTCCACCACCTGGGAGAGTCTATCGTCTAAGGATTTCACCTTTTTGGCTTTATCTAAATTGAGCCTTGTGCCGTATTCGGTGGCGAAATCCCTAATCCTATACTTAAAGGATACCCACCAACTAATCCCAGTAACCGCCCCACTAACGCCCACTAAATTAGTTTCCTCAGCCGCTTCCGGAAGTCCCGTATCTCTAGTAAAGAGGTATTGAACTTCCTTTAGCTATTGGCTAACTGCAGACTGGTTCTAACAAGTCTATGGTCAGTCTACTCTATCTAGTGGAATGTGGGACAAGAAAAGAATTCACTGTCGGCTCTCTTCACTAACACTCAGTCTAGATAAGTCCGAATCTGCCCAGAGGGCGAATTACTTAGACACGTCCACATCTTCCGTCCTGGATGATCCAAACGAAACCTGTCGACCAAATCGTGCTCGGCCAGCAAGTCGATCAGTCTGCTTTCACACCTATCCGACCCACTAGTACCCCACCCGGCCTTATCTATCTTGGACTCAACGATCGCATTCCAATCGCCCACTAGAACTAGCCGCTTCAAGTCGTCAAGAAACGGCCCCAACCGTCGGAAATCCTTGGGCAGATGTCCTGGCTGACGACATGACCAACTATTATTAATAGCTTTAGATTATGAAACTGGATGGTGTCGGGAATCGCTTGAAATCCTTCCCTTTTCAAGCATAGGATGAAGGCATAATTCCCGTTTGCCATTCCAGTTCCTCCTTTCAGCGGGATGACCTCTTCCACTTGGCCATAAGTGCTTAGAAAGGAGGCAAGGTAGTCATCGGATAAAACCACAGGCGCATTGTAGACCACTACCTTGGTCCTCCTCATGCCCATGTACTCAGGCTGAAGCCGGTAATTTTTGTAATAATATTCTTACTGGCCAGCTTAGCCGCCACTTCCTCGGACGGGAGTAGGATGTCCCATGTCGCATAACTTCGATGACGTAAGTATTGACATGGGACACCACTGGTTTTCATAAGTTCCTCAAAAGTGTCTTTTTTGAGACTTGCAAGACGTCAGGTCTTTAGTCGACAACGACGAAGGATAGAGTTCTGGGTTCCAGGGCCTTTGTTACTTCTGGTATTGGTAACAATGCATTACCCTGAATGTATTGGTCATATTTTTCGATCCTGTCCCTCGCATAGTCTTCGGGACTGTTTTGTTTTGGCCTCCAGCCTGACTTCGGTGAGGATCCTGGTTCTTTCGCCGACGTTGCAGTTTTTATGGGCACTTGTGCCATCTATGTTGGAGATGTTGGCAAGGAGGGTCAGTTCTCTCCAATTAGAATTTCCGTTTTGTCTGTCGCTTAAAGTGGGTGATTTTTCCCATCCATGGTTGCTAATGCAACTTCGGAGGGTCAACCGTCTTCCTTTTGTAAACACGTTGAACAGAACGGTTACAAAAACGTATAAATCACTGTAAACGTTGTCAATACAACAAATTTTTCTTTTAACCTCGGGGGTGTGTGTGTGTGTCAAAAACAGACTAGCGGTCAAAACAAGCGGTCAAGTGAGATTGCCTTCGTGGCTAATCAAGCAGTCTCTTATAAAGGTGATATTTGTCTCTGCCTCTCACCAGACAGGACTTGACACAAGATCAAATGAACCGAAGGTCGATTATAGTGAGAATTAGGGGAGGGGAAGGTCGTGCACGAGGCAAAGCTCGAGCCCTACTGGACAATGCTGGTCATCGGCCCACTTAGTGGAATGTAGGCCTGATGAGCCTATCTGGACATGGACCCAAATCTGGGTCCAAGCACGTATGCCTCATTATAGCTTAAACTGGACAGAAAGGTCCAGTGCTATACAAGGGTGACAAAAGTGGCCCATTCGAAGCCGGAGGCCTTTCGGCCTCTAGTCTGCCATTAAGCATTGACTGTCTGGCACGGATGCAAGACCGTCCTCTGAAAAGCCACTGCACGAAGCAGCGGATGATTGAGCGGTATTGGTCGACCGTACCACCAACCGGACGATTGTGGCTCAAGGCCCTTTTTTTAGGTGGGTTCAGGCGTATGGCCGTTGCCCAGATACTCCCGGCGGCTCCAAAAATGCCTCAGGTCCCGTCAGTATTCTCTGAAAAAGGAGCTCTTCAGGCGCCAGGCGAGAAACTCAACCCCTCTAAGGAGGTTTAGAGCCTGGGAGTCGGCCCTCTGAAGCTCGAGGATGCCGGTCAAGGCGCACCTTGACCTACTGCTACCGGAAACCAGGACAAACCCGACCGGATCCGTTTTCGTCTGAACACGGCCGATCGAAGTATATCCCGATAAACGGTGACGCAACTTCCGTAAAAAAGGGCGAGCTAGTGACTGATCAAGCGGTATTTGTCGATCGTCCCACCAACTGGACGAGTGTGGCACAAGGCCTTTTTTATTGTTAGTTATTATAAGACCTTTACATTTCTCCTTATGAAATGTCTTTTCCTCAAATAATAGACGAAAAATTGACACTAACACTCAACTCCGAAATAGTTACGCAGTTAATTAAAATGATTTGCTCAGAAGATGATTTTTTCACAAGTTGCAATACAGATTATGCGATATTTGCAAAAAATAAAGAATAAATAAATAAATAAATAAATAAAATAAAATAATAAATAAATAGATAAATCCTGCAAAATTTAATCAATATACTAATGGAATTATTTGATTTTGTTTTTGCAGATTCAAAGACAAATTTAAATTCTTAATTTTGATTGGTCACAAATTTATATATTCTATTTTATTTTATTTTAGTATCTATGAATAAATGTGAATCTTACAAATTACCCTCCTTAAAAAACAACAAAACAAAACAAAACAAAAAAAAACAAACAAACCCCGAACAAACAAGCAAAATAAAAAAACGTGTTTGGAATGCATTTTTTTATTTATTTCGTCAGCTCAAGAAATTCATGACTGAAAGTAAATTTGAGTATTTTTATTTCAATGCCAAAAAATGTATAAAATCCGACTCACAATATGGTTGTTGTACGATAACAGATTCTTCATTCTACAGAAACTATTATTACAACTGTGGGGATTACATAAGAAAGAAAGAAAAAACAAAAACAATTACATAAAAAAATAGAATAAACACGAAATAAAATAAATAAATACAAAAATAACAAACTCCCGGGAGGCCTCTGACAGGAAGTGAAATCAGTGCATGCCTAAAAAGAGGGGCTTTCAAAGAGAAAGTCTTTGACACATCTCAACTGAATGCACTTTTTTTTCTCTTGGCTTCCAGGATGGGCACACATTTTTGCTAAAGTCACAGAACTCCCACCCACTTACCTTCT
Source organism: Sepioteuthis lessoniana (assembly GCA_963585895.1). Taxonomy (NCBI): domain Eukaryota; kingdom Metazoa; phylum Mollusca; class Cephalopoda; order Myopsida; family Loliginidae; genus Sepioteuthis; species Sepioteuthis lessoniana. The sequence continues at coordinate 81,309 of CAUZXS010000269.1, read as the reverse complement.
GACCGAATCTAAAAGGAGAAAGAACACTATTCCTTCTTGGAACTACGAATTCCACACCATACGACTCGTTTGTTTTACAACAAACAAATTTAACTCTAAAATTTTATCTGTAATAATTTTCCTTGCTACTATACGCTTGTCTATAACATTGTCTCAATTCTCCTTCAAATCTCTAGTTTCCTTAGTCTCTTTACTTTGTTTTTTGGGATTATTCCTCAGGCTCCTACTACAATTGCAGTCATTATCCCTGATTTTTTTTTTTTACCAAATCAAGGTATTTTTCCAGCTTTTCACATTCCTTTACTTGCATTGTAATCTGCTGGTACTGCAAAATCCCCTTCGAGACAAATTCTTGTAAGTTAAAACCAAGTCTGGTCTTCTGTCTTGGATTAAGTGATCTGTTTGTATCTCAAAGTCACAGAGAATTTTATACGTCTCTTTTTCAAGGACAGATTCTGGTTTATATATATGCTATTTGTCAGTATGGTAAAAAATCAATCTTTTGTCCTATTTCCAATAGATCACCTTTCCCACTCAATTATCATATTTACCAGCCCCTCCGCTCGGGCAGGATATGACACAAGGTCAATTTTTAAGCGGAGTTTAACAGGTTTGAATTCAGTTTTCCTTCTCCTAGACTAGTTGCCTCGCCAAGGCTGAAGAACCGAGTCTGCCCTACTATTTACCCATAGCTGGAGGGAGAATAATTGGATTCATACCTTTCCCAAGGGTATTAGTGCTATGTGAAATGCAATCAGTCTCGTCCAGTATTTGAACTCGTGTCGCCGTGTCCATTTCCTACGACGATAACCATTACACCACGGGCACCACTCAATTATACTTACTCTTGAATTTTTTATGTTAGTTTGCTGTATTCATTTATAATGTGATTAATTGTTTCATCTCTATCACTACATTGCCTACACTTATTAAGCTCCTGTGTATTGTCAATTTTTGCTTTGACATTATTATTATTATTTTATGACTTGCAAATTTTTCACACTAGCATTAGCAGTTAGTGACAGCATGTGTCATCAGGTCTATTCTGAGTATTCTAGCCAATCTCTACAATACTTTAGTCTGGATGGTCTCAATTTTTCCACTGATTTCCAATTCTAATTGTCTTTCTTTTCTTTCGGGACTATTCCAAGTGCACCAATTACAAGTGGTATTACAGTCATCCTCATGTTCAACAGCTTTTTTTTTTAGTTCTCTAGCCTGGTCCAAGTATTTGTTTATTGTTTTGCTTTCTTTTATTTTCACTCTGTTGGGTTTGGTTTGGTTTGGTTGGGCTTTCTGGCATTTCTACCGTTGTAGGTTATTTAATGCCAAATCCCCCCCCTCTCACTCTCTCTCTCTATATATATATAGTATTTGGTTTGGTTGGGTTTTATGGCATATCAACCATTATAGGTTATTTAATGCCAAATCCCTCCCCCCCTCTCTCTCTCTCTCTATATATATATATGTATATATATATATAGTATTTGGTTTGGTTGGCTTTTATGGCATATCAACCATTGTAGGTTATCTAATAACCAATCCTCTTTACACACACACACACACACACACACACACACACACACACACACACACACACACACATACATATATATATATATATATACTAAATAAACGATTTCTAAACACATTTTATAAATAACTTTTAAATGAGTCTGAAATCATTTTTTCCCACAGTTAAATGGTTTCACTTTTTTCTATCTTATACAAATAATTCTATTTACTATTAATCACTTGTTTGTACATAGTTTAAGGCTTTTAAATATAGCTATTCAATAATAACAATTCAATTAAACATCAGTCATTTGTTTACACACAATTAAATGATCAAACAGTTCAATTACAAACAATTCAGTTTAGCATAAGTTAACAAGATTAAATGGGTTCAAGTATTGGCATGTATCACTAGCAATTCAATTAAACAGTTATTTTTTAGAATCAAATGATCAAACAGTTCTATTTCAAACAATTCAATTTAGCATTAGTCATTTGTTTGCACTCAGTTTAAATGCCAAACACTTCTGTTTGACTCATAGATAGGTATTGTTTTGTGCTGCTATCAAAAGAGATACAGTTTTTCAGTTGCTACCAATCTGTGACACAGTGGAACAGAGAGTGATGGCAATAAAGAGGTACTGCATTCCCCAAAGCTCCAGCATTACTGAAGCCTTGTCATCAGATCATTCTATGTCATATCAAAGACACTCATTGGAGGGGATCTTGACCTTCTGTAAATATGCAATCGGTGTATTCTACAGCCCTAGTCAATTGGGTTTGAATAAAGTGAGTTGATAAAGCTATGGAACATGAAGGTGGCAGTGACATTAATAACAGTTCCTGCCTTGGAACAATCTTGAAGAACCTGGAAAAGAGACAGAAAGAGTTGGAAATCCAAAGGAAGAATTGAGACTGTTCAAATGACAGCACTGATAAAACTGGATAGAATACTTAGAAGAAAGTTGAGGAGATTTACTGTCACTCAGACTTCAGTGAAAACTAACAGTCACGGTTGGTGTGAAAAACTCATAAAATCATGATGCGAATTTGGTAACCAAAAGAAGTGATTTTACTAAAAGAAAAGAAAAAAGACACTGTTTTTACTAGGAAAGCAAGTTAGTCATAAAGTTGTTTAGCCTCTGGCTAGGAAAAATGTCACATTTAAATTATTGAATGAAAATAATGCTTTAACTAGTCTAGGAGAATGAAAACTCTGAATTCAAACCAGTTAAACTCCGCTTAAAAATTGACCTTGTGTCATATCCTGCCCGAGCGGAGGGGTTGGTAAATATGTATAAGGGAGAAACAAATGGGAAAGTGAACGGGGAGGGGGTCATCAAGTCTAGGTCGGGATAGCAGTGGATGCCCAGGTTAAAAATAGAAATGTATTAGCGGCAAATCGTCTACGGATTCTGATAAGCTGGAAGAAACTCAAATGGAAGAGCTGTTCGGTGGATGGGATGGGGACACGGGATAGAAAACAGGAAAAGAGAGTCAGTTGGGGATGGGATAAGACAATGGGAAGATTAGCCGAAAATTTCGGTACACAGGATGTTCAAAATAACAAAACAAAAGATGAATCAACTGGTCACCACTATTGCCACAAACAACTTTAATATAATATTATTTATTCTGTCTAGGGTGAAAATGATCACAATTATTGCAAAGAACTATATTTTTTTTATCCTTTTCAGTGAAAAAGGATTACAAGTATAATTCTCTAAAATGCTGAATGTTTTACTTTGGTTCATTCAGAAATGGTGAGTTGAGTTATGTAAAAGAGAAAATTCAGTAACTTCTTTTCAGAATAAAAAGAAACGTTTTCAAAGAAACTTTCTATCCTCATTACTTGAGGGATGACTTGAAATTATTTGTCAAAAATAAAACTGATTACTTAAAGCATTTAAAAATTTTAGTCAAAATATTGGAATAAAATTTTAAGCTTATAAATGTGCAATAATCTTTTGATTCATAAAAAAAAAGACAGGGAAATAATATAAGGAATTCAATATCACAACAGTAAAATCATTAGGACACTGAAGGAAAAAAATAATTTGAATATTCAAACTGAAAGATAAGAAGAAAAAGTAAGTTTTAAAAAGATTTACAAAGAAAATTTCCAGAAAAGAAAATAACACACTTGAACTTAAAACCAGAAAATAAAGAAATTGAAAATAAAAAGTGTTATAATCCAAAGATAGTATTGAAAGACTAGAAGAAAAATAATCATAAGACACAAGATTGAATACTGTGGCTACGAAGAACTGGGGAGATGGGATATGATTTATGTTGAAATAGAATTGATAAAAATGAAAGTAAAACTTCATTTTTACAACATTTCGTTGCTAATTCTAATTATGTTGGTATTAAAATTCATAACCCAATTTTTTAATTTTCTGATTCATAATGAAATTATTATAATGAAACACAAAAATCTATAGTAAACGTACTAAAACATTCATTTAACTTTTATTAATATCATATTATTGGTTAATATATTATTATTTTGTAAATATGAATATAAATTTTATTAATGCTAAGTATACATTAAATTAACCAAAATCTAAATATTTAATGAGATTTTCATATTTATTTTAATTGTCCTCAAAAATCTGTTAACTTTCATGTAAGTTTCAAATTTTTTGTGTTTAGTTATACTTCTGTTGATCAGCTAATTAGCTAAAGGGCTTATTGAATATACAATGATGGCCGTCACTATCAGATTACTTCCATCAATCGTGTGTTATGATGACTTCTACAATTGTGAAGCGGTCCTGTTAAATGTCCACGTTGTGTCTGATTTCAACAACCAGAAATCTGCTGCAGGAGTTAGTATGTTACGGCTAACGGTGGCTTGATGGTTATATGATAAGGGAGACAACAACATTTTCCAACCTTTAACAAAATATTTATAAAAGATAACACGTGAAAGCAACAAAACACATTTCAGTCATTCATAAAAATTGTGAGTAGTGATGGACGACTATACCTTAAGACCTGGGCTTCTATCTGCTCACTCTAAGTAGACTTTTTGGTCGATGCACGATCATAGGTTCAGGAAGTGTTATGGTACGCGGGTGAGGGATGACTCAACTTGATATGGAATTCTGACGATAAGAAATCCAGTATCCCGACTACGTGCCCTACATAAGTAATAAAAAAAACAGTGTTCGAGTTTGACTTGTTTATTTTTTTCTATTTCAAAAGGTTTACTTAGGTATTATAAGATTTAGTGAGAGAACATTTGATACACTCGAAAAGGCGTTAGAACCAGCGAAAGGAATTGGACAAACACGTGCTTCAAAATGTAACAAGGTTTTTATTTCCGAACAATATGGAAAGGAAAACAAACTGTCTGTCTGTGGTGAGTGCGTGTATGTAACATGTAATACAAAAAGTTCTTAGTTTGTTTGAGATATACAGGATAGAGTGAATGAAATGTGTAAGATATTACATATCTTTTTTCACCAGATTTTGCTGGTTACTTCAAACAAGGTTATTCTGATTGCTGAGTGGGAGACGTTAGTTTGAAGATTTATAGAAGAAACTGATGTTTCTTCTTCCTGGAGTGAATGGGTCGAAATTCGTTTTACAGTGGTTCGAAGACTAATGGTGAAAATAAAGATGATTTTTAGCCTTTTAAAAATATTTATGTTCTGTTTCTCTGTCTTAACTGTCTCTTTTTAGAAGACCCTCTTCAGGCAGCCCTGTGACTATCTGTTTATAGAAAATGACGATGCACTTTTCTTTTGAAATCTATTTCCCTGCTGCGTTGTAGTCAATTTCACTCAACGTACCCCTTCACTTTCTCTCTCATGTTAAAAGAGAAAGAGAGACTGAAGTATAATTGGGGACATGAGAAAATGACCTGACTCAGTGGCCTAAAGACAAAAGTACATATCTATAGTAGTAACCATATATTTAGGTTGACATCTTTTGCTTATGATGCCCTCCACCTGGCAAAAGCATAACAGAAGTAACTCATGCAATTCCTTGGCACATTTTCGGCCAAGTGTTCAATTCTGGTTCAATTTAGATGATACATCTTCTTTGAGTTATTTCGGTGAACTAAGCTGAGTTCAGCTGATCTGTTCAGCCCTTTCTCTCTAGTTCCCCTGTTCTGCTTGATGTCTTAAAAATGTTTGGTTTAAATAATGAATTGCCCGGAACCGGGTGGGAATTGGTTTAGTTTAGAAATATCAATTATTCCTTTGTCTCAACTGAGATTTTTCCATTTTTGGGCAATTGTCCACCTCCTAATAGGCAATGAGAGGATTAATTCACTCATCAAACGCCAACCTGCCTTATTCGGCATCTCTGACTACCATTCATAGCTGCCATCCCCTTCTATCACTCCTGCTTCCCAATGAACAACCTGTTACTACCCTCTTTGGGTGCCATTTGACGTGGCTGACTAATCTCTTCCTAGTGCCCATACAAAAGGGACCGTCTTTTACTGTAATTATTAAGTTTTAAGAATTTTATAAGTTTTTCATTGAATTTTGTTCTTGCTGAACTCATTTTATGAAACAAAACCACTCCTGAGATAATTAGATCCATATTTTCAGGCCACATATTGCTTGTCACGGTCACATAAAATTGACCTTTATAAGAATTATCGATTCCCACAGCCAGATAAAAGAGATATTTTTAATTCTTTCTTTTCCATTTTCTCAGGCCACTGTAGCCGCCACCCAAGGTGGTCTTCTTCAACTGGAAATCTCAACTATCCATAAAAGAGATGAACTTTTTAATACTTTCCCTAGGAGTCTGCTTGACTCTCTTTACACCCCATAAAATTCATCTTAAGTTAAAACGGTCTTTAGAGCCCACATACAATGTCACATAGTTTGAAAGGCACCACAAATAGTTTATTATCTTATTATTATAATTATTTATCTTATTATTATATTATTATTATATTATTATTATTTGCCCGGGAGACCTGCGTTCAATCCTAGATCGAGTCATACCAAAGACTCAAAAAACGGTACTTGATGCCTCCTTGCTTAACACTCAGCATTATAAGGTAAGGATCAAGGGTAAAGTGGAGCAATCCAGGGAAATGAGTAGCGCCCTCCTCAACACCTTGGTGTAGTAGCTATCGAAAAGGGAGCCCTCGGGCCACCCTCGACTACAGTCGCCAACTTTACTTTACTTATATTATTTATCTATATCTTTTACAAGGTTTCCACTGCTGAATCTCATTTTAAAAATCTAGACCTTTTCTTTCATTTCCTGTTGTCATATTAGGATTTTCAGCATCAGAGGCAGGCATATTACAGTCTGCATTTTGACATCCATTCTCCTATTCTTGATTACATCAAGCATTTCTATAATTCTCAGTGGATCACCTTTCCAATCCAGTTACATCTATTCTTCTACTCATTAAAATATTAATTTGCAGCATCTAACTATAGGGTTAATTGTCTCTTCTTTATCTCCTTGTAATCTGCTTTTGCTGTTATTATTATCATTTGTTATATTTTTATGTAATTGTTTCTAATGCTATGATTTTAGGTTGAGTAACTTTCTTTTTTTGGCCTTCATGTTGATTCACTCGCAATTCTTTGAATTTTCTTTCTTCTGAAATGTTTGTACTGTTGTTTTTTTCTCACATTTTGGATTCTTATTTTTGAGTTTCCAAGTTCCCTGGTGTAATAGTTCTAACGTAGCCTTGGTAATTGTAATTAATATTTCTTCTTCTTCTTCTTCTTCTTCTTCTTCTTCTTCTTCTTCTTCTTCTTCTTCTTCTTCTTCTTCTAATAATAATAATAATAATAATAATATGTTTACTGGTCCCTTTCTTGATCATACCTAATGCCTCCATTATTACCGACATGCTGGAAGTTTTAAAGATCCACATTTTTCAATTTCTATTATTATTATTATTATTATTATTATTATTCCTTGACAGTTTTTCACATCAGTATTAGCTGATGGTTTTTCACTGGAGTCTGAGTGATAACAAGTCTCCTCAAGTCTCCAGGAATCTACTCAGTATTCTGGCTGATCTCAGCAATGCTGTTGTTTGTGTTATATTTTGACCTTCGACCCGGCCCAAAATACTATTCCAAGGTAATACACTGGAAGGAAGTGACACGTTCCAACGGCCAGTAATCGAATGAGATCGCGTGGGCGGATTAAGGCTTATGATATGGGAAAAGGTGAAGGTCCCATTCTGCCATTACAGTCATGCACCGGAAGAGAGTAACCTCTGAATTGCATGACAGTTATTTCCGCTTGATGATGATTAAACATTCGATTTCAAAGATCCAGTAGGCGATCGTGTGGGCGTTGAGTTATTATTTAACTCAGTTGAGTTTGGGTCCCAGAGCAGTTGCCAGCAGACTCCCAGAGGGTTAGAGACGAGATGTGGTAGGGAAGGCCACACCCGACTGAGGGGGACCTCGGAAACCCCCGATGCAGTTGCCAGTAGAATTCCAGACACCTAGAGACCAGATGTGGTAGGGAAAGCCACACCCGACCGAGGGGGCCCTCGGAAAAGCCCCGATGGAGTGGATCCCAAGACCTCTGTTTGAGCATCTAAGAGAACAAGAAAGACACAACGTGACGGTCATAACAGTGGGGTCAAAATATGAAGTTTACGTTCGGTCTCCAGCATCCTCTCACGTGCAAACCCTTAAACAACCCTTTCAAACCCTTGCAATAAAGTGAAAGGTAAATATAATTCTAAAGAAGTCTTCTTGTGTCTTCCTTCCTGCGTCTTTATCATGCGTCGTTTATTCATGCGTCTGTCTTTGATGTTGTGTCGTTGTGATGCTGAATGATGATGTAGATGACTATACAACATTTGGATTGCTTCCATTCGTCCTCTTCTTTCTGTCATCCAGTCCTTGTACCAATCCTTTAGTAACTGTACCAAGGGCACCAATTACAATTGGTATAATAGTCACTTCCACATTCGACAGTTTTTTCACTTCCGTAGTAAAGTTCAGGTACTTATCCCTCTTTTCGCTTTCTTTCATTATTATTATTATTATTATTATTATTATTATTATTATTATTCAATTTTCTGATTCTTACACTCATTCACCTGGTTAATACCTAAAAGCCCAGGATGAAGGAAGGTAATTATTATATGTATTCTATGTAATAATCTTTTTATTGCCTCTTTAGGGGATATTTTTCAGTCATATTGATAATACTCCTCCAAAGGCGATGAGCAGTCCCGCAAAGAGCAATCTTTTGTATTTCATATCGGCTGGGACTGCCAGGTATGTTAATGTTTCTTGATAATACCCAGGGCTCCCAGTATTATTGATATGATAGTAGTTTTAAGGTGCCACATTTTTTTCAATTTCTTTTTCCAGGTCTTTGCATTTACTTATTTATTATATCCTTTAACTAATATGTTATTATCTGTTGGTACTGCTATATAAATAAGTAGGCATGTTTTCCTTTTCCTTAACCGCTATATCTGCTCTGTTGGTCTTTGTTTTATTATTAGTTTGGATAGCAGAGTCTAAGAAAATTGTAGCTTCTTTGAATTTGTAGTTATTGGTTCTGGTGAGTCTTTGTAACATTTTTCAGATGTTTCATAGTATTTGCATATTTTCGAATGAATATTATATCCTATTTTATCATGTATTTCTTTGTATTGTCTCAGTGTTAGGGTTGGGTAACCGGACACTAAGAGATAAATTGATTCAGTTCTTTGTTTACACAGTCTACATATTGGGTTCAATCCGTTTTTTTTATTATGTTTGCTTGATAGTTGGTAGGCTCTGGTCCTGTACTACTATTATAAACCCCGCTGTCTCCCCTCTCAATCCACTACTTTTCAACCATTGATTAGCTTTTACTATATTAGCATTTCTAATTCTTTATGCATATTGTCAACGTAGGAGTTTTTTTTACTAGCCATCTTTAATTGATTTAATCCTTGAGTTTTTGCTTCTTTATTTATATTTTTTGCTACCTCTGTTACTTGATCTTTTATGTCTCTTTCTTTGATGTGAGGTTGGATTGTTTAGAAAATTTATAACTTTCATTACTAATTGAATATATCTTTTGCTTCTTGTGTGTGCTTACTAACTGAAGCCTCCTATTTTATTGTCTAAGTATTTCTTTGGTCCAATCGTGGTTGTTTTGTTGGTCAATTCTTGTTAGATTAATCCTCTTCCACCACCTTCTTTCTTGGTGTAGATACAGTCTATATCTACTCTTGGTTGATGCATTCTATGGCATGTTATAAGTTTCCTAACTGAAGTAACCATTCAAAAAAAAATTCATCAAATGTCTTTTTTCATTATATTAATACTATGTCACAATTAGTATTGCCAGGATGTTAATTGTTATAACTTTAACTCTGTAATTTCTGTGTTTATATGTAGTGATATTTTTAGACTTTACTAGTAAGCTTTTTGAAATGTGACTTTTGCACATTTTTCCTGAATAAATTGCATCCCTATATTATCATTTACTCTTTTTACAGTGCTTAGAAGACTAAGTCACCCATATAGAATAGGTTGTTATTTCTTTTAGTAGTAGTTTTTTTATTTATTTATACATATTTACTAACCCCTCCGCTCGGGCAGGATATGACACAAGGTCAATTTTTTAAACGGAGTTTAACAGGTTTGAATTCACAGTTTTCCTTCTCTTAGACTAGTTGCCTCACCAAGGCTGAAGGACCCAATCTACCTTACTATTTACCCATAGGTGGAGGGAGAATAATTGGATTCATACCTTTCCCAAGGGTATTAGTGCTTTGTGAAATGCAATCAATCTAATCTAAGATTTGAACTCGTGTCGCCGTGTCCATGTCCCACGATAACCATTACACTAAGGGCACCTCTAGTTTTAAGTTCAATAAAGATTTGTCAGGGATCAGACCTAACGGAAAAAATATCAACGTTACCCCCCCACACACACACCATGGATAGAAAGGAGTTACCTCCCGTGGACAGTGTATTGTGGGATTATAGGGACCAGAAAAACGGATACACGTGAGGGACAACAAAGACAGACTTGAAATCGGCTATGACACTCATGGACGTGTATTTGATGGCTGCACACCAAGTTAAAACAGCTTTTTTTCTTAGTCAATAGACGCATGTCTCTTCCTATGGTTAGATAAACCAAATTGTTTTGTTGTACACCACGGGTCCGTCTTTTTTCAGTTTTGTTTACACATATTTCTTTGTTCGTAAAAACGTAACAAGATTATTATTATTATGATCCATTATCTTTTGCATTCTGTCTAGTACAGTCTCTTACTGGTTCATCATCAAAGACTTAGGGTAAGGAAAATTAATGAATATTAATTAGCACAAATTTGTATGTTGAGTGAAACTTTACATGTACACTGTTTTATATTTTCTTTATATAGATAACATACTTGAGTTGATGAGTCATTTCACATTTAAGTCTCTTGTAAACTAGGTCTTTACTTTTATTCATTTTATCATATTCTAAAACATATTCTTATTTGGTGACACTGTCATATCTCGGAGAAAGCAATCTGTAGTATTGATAAAATGAAACAGAGAACAAATTGTCCGAATGTTACAGTCATCACCTCAGAAAAATAATGGACGTTCCATTTTTATTGAGAAAAGAAAGGAGAAAAAAAAGAATATGCTACATCAGAGAGAGAGAGAGAGAGAGAGAGAGAGAGAGAGAGAGAGAAAGAGAGAGAGAGAGAGAGAGAGAGAGAGAGAGAGAGAACGCTATACATCAGACGCTAATCCTTTGCTTCAATGGAAGGGAAGAAAAAAGAAAAGGGAGAAAAAAAAAGAAAGAAAGGAAAGGAAGATAAAAGGAGAAAGAAACAAAGAGGGAGAGAAATAAGTAAAAAATGAATAAATAAAAAACGGTTGTTTTGAAAAGTTATTTTGGAAGTTTATTTAAAAAAAAAAAAAGAATGATATTTCATATATAATAATAGAATATTTTTTTAAAAAATTCAACAGATTAGTTAATTTCAATACAATTTTTTTTATACTTAATCATAAACAGATGAAAAACTGAACATTACATCCGAACTAGTTTATTTATTTATGTGCAAAGAAACGGGTAATGAGTAATAATAAACAATTAATCATAATCTATAAAACAAATATAATAATTATGATACAAGGGTATTATTTTAAAGAGTGCATTTAAAAAATTGAACAATGTTTTCTCTTATTCACTTCTTATACATAAAAAAGAAAGAAAAGTAAATTTATTTTTAAAAAAATGGAATTCCCACGGCTATTGCTTTGACTACTACTAGTAGTTCTATAATTTTGAAATTAAATGACAGGATTCACATTTTAATTTTAAAAAAATCATAATCATTAGAAAGAAAGAAAATTTATTATTTTTCTTGCTGTCTTATGATTATGTTTCATACGGGTTATACTTATTCTGGCATGGGCTAAATAGATCTTGTTTCAAGTTTTTTTTAATAATACATATTTTCATGCATGAAAAATTAAGATTACAAAAGGAAAATCGATCTACACAACAAAGTTTTGATAAGAAATAGAAAAATTGAACGCAAAGGGCACACTAGTTACTTCCCTTGTTCTCGTCAGAAAATTTGAGTAAAAAAATGCCTGAACGAACGAAAATGAAAGCAATTCTTAGATAAATTTTAAAAAGGAAATAATAAATTCACGTATAAAGGACTTTTCCAACGTAAGCGAGGAAAGATTTTCTTTTTCCTAAACTTCTTAGAATGAGCAAATTTTAACTTCAAAATATTCAAACGATCTGAAAATAGATAAATAACAAAATAAAAATGAAATAATTTCAATTATAAAAACTAAATATTCATAATAGCTTTGAGATTGTTTTTCTCAATCCTTTGAAAGAATGAAAGGAAAAGTAACATTTGTTGTTCAGGCGTATGTATGATAATTCACTCAGACACGCACGCATACACGCCGTTTAAATCCATAATGATCCCACTTGATAGTTGGGATACGAACGATGTCATTCAGCTTTTCGAATGCTAATTTTCTAAGCAAGTAGCACAAATTTCTTCGCATCATTTACATTTGACCTTGACCCAGACTAAGTTAAGTTTCATCATCATGACCATGTCGTGCTGCTAGCACGGATTTCCCTTACTCTCTCTCGCCATTCGTCTCTATCATCCATCGCTTCCAGCAGGTCCTCTAAACTACATCCTGTGTCTGCACAGAGCTGTTGTAGATATGTTCTAGTTGGTTATCCAACACTTGCACGTCCGCGTGAAGAGATCCATAGCAGAACTTCGCTTATAAGTTCGTTTTTACTTCTCCAGCTGTCCTGCATGTCTTGTCCGTCTTATTTGGACAGTTTTAGTGATGGGAGGTAGGTAGCCGTATAACTGTTGTTTTGTGGAATGTTGCTTTCTGGATTTGTTCAATATGATTCGTAGCATTATTGTACAATTTCCGTCTAGTTTTTTTTTTCTATACGCTTAGATAGCGTCCATGTGGTGCAGAATGAATGCGACTGCTGCTTGAAAAAATGCGTTTTATATATTATGAATTTATATTATATATTATTATATCTATTCATAATCTGCCTAGACTACATAATTCGAACGTCGATAGATCTAATTAAAGAAAATGGCTTTACACTAAAAAGAAAAAAAAAAAGAAAAAAGAAAAAAAGGCAAAAAGCAGTCGATACCCCGCACGAACTATTACGAACGCAGACTACGCAGATGACATAACGCTTCTGGCAAATACTCCGACCCGAGCCGAATTTCCACTGCATAGTCTGGAGCATGCATTGGTAGCATTGTCAATGCAGACAAAACGGAGTACGTGTTTTAATCAAAAAGGAGATATCTCCACACTAAATGGCGGTTCTCTGATATTAGTTGACAAGTTCGCCTACCTCGGAGGTAGCGTCTCATTTACTGAAAATGACGTCAATATGCGACTAGCTAAGGCATGGACTGCAATCGATAGGTTGTCGATCATGGAAGTCAGACATCTAATAAAATAAAGTCAAGCTTATCATGGGAATAAATATCAACTCAAAGTGCATTTGGATAAGTTTATCTGCAAGCTCATTATGAATATCTTGAGCTAATTCATTATTTTTAAAAAATCACTTTGCTTTTTAAAATCACAATTTGACTCCCCACTTACATTGAATACATACCACCATTAATAGAAATAAACCGCGATTGCAATAATATTGGTTTATTTCAGGATAAGATTAAATTGGAGTAAACTGGGATATTATATTATTATTCTTGCTCAACTAGAAATCAGCCCAATCACCTGGGGTTGTAGAATACACCGACTGCATCTCAACAGAGGAGTACAGCTCTCCAAACGTGTATCCTGGATATCACACAAAACTATTTGATGGTGAGGCTGTAGTCCTGGAGCTCTGCTGATTGTATAGTACACCTTCATTGCTATTACTCCTATGTCCACTCTGATACAGGGTCCCTCTGTCAGGGTCCCATTTTAGGGTCAGATAGTGAGTATCCTGGGTATGACACTAAACTGCATTTAATGATGAGGTTGTAGTGAAGATTTGAGGAATGTGGAGTACTTCAACATTGCCATTACCCCCGAAGTCTACTCGGGCCTGAAATAGTAGTACCATATGTGGGTCAAATAGGACTGTTTAACCATTTAACAAATGAGCTCTGTTTTGTTTAAAGTGGTTACTTACAAAGATTTAACTGTGTGCAAACGACTGATGTTAATTTGAATTATTGGAATTACATCGCAATACTGGGAATCACTTAAGTGTGTTCAAATGGATAAATAATGTTGAATAGAATTATCTTTGCTAAATAATAATTGTTGAAACCATTTAACTATGTGCAAATAAAACTATTAGTAATAAAAAATACTTAAAACCCTTTAACTCTGTGCAAACAAATGATTAATACTAGATATATTAGTGTTGGATAGCAATACTTTAAACCATTTAACTGTGAGCAAACAAATTAGCTCTAACGCATTTAAAAATAAAATTACCTACAAACTTATCAGTCATATATGCATACATGCATAAACAGGATTTGGCTTTAAATAACCAGGGTTGGTATGCCATTAAGTCAAATAACCAAACCAATCTACAACATGTTAATTTATATAAAGTAGCAATTCACTAAGCGTTTTGCTTAGATATAGCGCAAGGCCATAAGAATGGGGTACCCTATAAGGCTCGAACTCACCTACGAAGGTTTGTTAGTCTAGATTACATTATACTACCCGAGGTGCCCTAATTTTTAAAAAATAATATTTATTTAAAATACAAATGTATTGTAACGTAATTATGTTAAATAATTATTCAACTTTATATATGTAATCAATTAAACTAGAGAAATTGAAAATAAATACTAATTATCAAAGTATAAAATAGAGGCACACCTTATTGAATCATTCCATCTTAAATATACCAACAATTTTTTGCGGCATTTTTTGAGTATGAACATGAGATATTTTTTTTCTCTTGATAAAACGTTGAATAATATAACAGTGCAAAAATAAATACACCCCTTACAATCTCTTTATAAAACATTTTCCTTTCTAGTTACATAAAGGCAAATCCCATTTTCATCTGTTACTCTTTAATAGTTTTAGTGGAACGGACTAATTCCTGCGTTTTTCCAAAGTAAAAAAAAATGAAGACTGCCTCTCGGTGAAAACAACGGATACTCCAACATTTTTACTCATTAAACTCAATTCTATTCAAAAACAGAATTTTACATAGTGTTTATTCCAGACTTAGAATGAGCAAATGTATTCACTATTTCATTACAGTCGAGGAATCAACCGAAACCATTACTAATCCGAATAACCTGTCGTCTCTAATTATAGACCGATCATAATCTTTTATAAGTTTTAGTTTATTGTAAGTTGTTTCGGCACTGACAACACTCACTGAAGTAGTAAGTAACATTCACAATACAATGCACAAGTTCGGGTAAATGAAAAATGTATTCCCAAAAAATCATGGTCATTTTTGTTTGTTTGTTTTTTTGGCTCCCCCTCTTTCTTTTTGTTCCTAATCTTCAATGTCACCCATTTGTGTGTGTGTGTGTGTGTGTGTGAAATCGTTTGCACTTCTCATTGAGATTCCCACTCTTCTCTGCATTCAAAAGCGAGTCAGAATTCTGAATGAATCCATGAATTTCATTACACTGAGATAGCTGAGAAAAACGATTGAAGACGAACCTTGGTTTATAAAAGAGACGGAAATAAAAAAAAAAAATTAAAAAAAAATTAAAGTCATGAAAACGTTCTATAGGTGTTTAAACTTTATTTTTTTTGCGACGTACCTAACTGAAATCTTTCATCAATGTCATTTTCTTCTGAAATTCCATGCACTGTCGACATAAGAGAGGTATAACCATTTTCACGATTATATTGAAGAGAACTGGAAGTTGCATGGACCTAAGCACTCATAATGTCGTATAACATCAGAAAATTACGACAATAGACTCCCTTTATTTACCTGAAACAGAACATCGTACCAAATAATGATGATAAGCACAAAGTACCAAACAGAAATGCAGCCCATCAGTGATATTGCTTTAGTCCCTGTTGTGCTGTCACTTTTCCGAAGGCATTTCTCGTCGGTTAGTAAGAGCATTTCTAATGTTTTTAAGATGAAAACGCAATGTATCACACTGTGTTTTCAAAGAGATTAGCATATTTATAGAGATCGAAATGAAAATAAGATAAGAATAAGAACTAAAAAAAAAAAACAACAAAAAACGGAAATAAAGTAAATTCAAAAAGTGTAGGAGTTCCCAGAAACTTCTGACATGAAATAGGAACCGTACACGCCTGAAAGACAGACTTACCGACGCTAAAGTGAAACTCTGTTTCATTCAGCCGTGACTATTTGAATTATAAAGAGAACAAAGGCGAGATAACAGTACAACAAATGACAATTTATTTTGTCGCAGGTTACAGAATTAGGGTCTAACTGACGATTGAAATAGTTGAGACAACTCGTGGAATAGTCGTCGAAGGTAGAGTTAACTGGTGATCGTCGTTGTTGGTAGAGTCAACTGGGTGTATCGTCGTTGTTGGTAGAGTCAACTGGGTGTATCGTCGTTGTTGGTAGAGTCAGCTGGTGGTCATCGTCGTTGGCAGAGTCAGCTGGGTGTATCGCCGTTGTTGGTAGAGTCAGCTGGTGATCATCGTCATTGGTAGAGTCAGCTGGTGATCATCACCGTTGTTCTCTTCATTGTGTGGTTCTTAAAGGTTTTTCGCGTCGAGGTTACCAATGTGGGGTTTAAAATTTTTATGAAGGTCAGTGGCTAAGGGCAAGACTGTGTTGCCGTAAGATATCTGACTCCATATTTTGGTTATTTTGCTTTACCCCACGTTGACTTGGCCGGTGCAATGCCTTGCCCAAAGAAGGTCCACAAGAAATATACAAAGGGAAAGATAGAAACAGACAAGAGACGAAAAACTTTTCTTTCATACTTTCCTTTATTTACCTGGTGAATGGACTAACCAACGCTACGTCTAAAGACATAGCGTGGTGCCCAAAACACCAGATAGTAAAAACGGTGTTGTCGGTTCGACGTCACTACCCGAAAAGAGGTCGGTTCACAGAAAACCTGAGTATTTACCTCTCTTCACCGGCTCCAAATTCGCTACTCGAAAATCCTTCTAATTTTGGCGCGACCGCTTTTCATTGGCTACTTTACATTTTATTATTTTTCTTTTTTCTGATTTTAACCGGATGGATGCGTGGAGCCTTATGCGTGGCGACGCATTTATACATTTTGTATCCGGTTGGGAGTTTTTTTCTGTTAATTCCTAAATCGCCACAATTGTCTCCCGGCTGTCAATTTATTCACACGCTTAACACAAAAAATAATTTAAGGAGTCAACGTTCTTATTGGCCCCGCAACAGACTAATGATAGTTCATTTTGCCAGTCTCCATCAGAATCCATCTACTGAGGACAGTCATATTACGCGATCAATTCTATTAATCCAAAAAAATTACTATTTAACTGCGAACTGAAATTTTCGTTAGTTACACGAAAAGCCAAGTTTCTTTCAGATAAAAAAAAATGTAACACTCCTCCGAAATTCTTTCTGCTTCTGAAGTAAATCTATTTCGGTATGTCTATGGTCGCTTTACTTTTATATAATGATCAATATAATGGACATTTACTTTAAATAACCAGAGTAACATTTTAAAAATCCCGTTATGAAACCTTCTTAGTAAATTAAAACAATTTTACACTTTTTTATATAATTCTAAATGACTAATCAATAGCAATCTGTTTTTTTTTAATTCTGAAATTCCGTCATAACATTTTAGGTACTATTTTCAATTAGAAATTTTAGCAGATTATTAAAGGTATAGCTGGTGGTGAAGGATAGTTATATTTCCTTGCCTCAATTCTCAGGTATGAAAGAAAAAATAAAATCGTTGTCACTAAGATTTCATTGTTTCTTTTTGAGACTAAGTTGTTTGTTTCATCTCTGGCCGTTTACTGCGGCGTTAGTTACAGATCAAAAAGCAAGACAGACAACTGAGTATTGTCGTCCTTAATCTGTTGTAAAATATTTGTTCACAATTTGGATGAATTAAAAAACAACAAACAAACCCCAGAATGATGTCAAAATCTGCGAAAATGTTTAATCCGTCAGTAGTCAGTAATAATTTAATTTGAAAAAAAAATCTATTCTCTTGAAAGAGGATCCTCGACGCTGACGCGAAGATTTTGTACCTCCTTTCAATATTCAATAATCCTTGGGACGGCGTTAATCTCGAGCCTTGCTTAAAGCATAGCTGAAAGCTGCGCTTCCTGGGCCCCTAATCATGCTCCGCCTTCCTCTGTCAGGTTTGTGGTTTCTTTGTTTAATGGCATATCAACCATTGTAGGTTATCTAATGCCAAAGCCATTCTCCTAGAAGAACAGTAGTGGTACTATTTAACCCATAGCTTGGAGGATAAGGGGGTTCATACCTTACCCAGGGGTATTTGCCCGAAAGTGAACGTAATAGCGCGACTGGAGTACGAACTCGCTTACTACGATTCCGCAGTCCATCGCTTTAACCATTACACCACGAGGAGACCCCATTCTCTGTCAGGGTTTTTCGGGATATAGAATGCGCTGACCTTGAGAGGAGTATGTAACGATAACGTTCCAAGTAAGAAAGGCTATTTAACGTGAAAATCAGCATTCAAAATCCTAGTTCATTTACCTGAGTTTGAACACCGACCAATGTGTATGGGAGCGTAGCGTAGAGGCTATCGTGCTGAACTGCAATATCATAGAAAACGAGATCAAACTTCGTTCGCATTACTACATTCACTTTCGGACGAATAGCCTTAGGTAAAGGTATTAACTCTCCTATCTAGTACCACAACTGTTCTTCTACAAGGATGACTTGGCATTAAATAACCCCAAAAGGTCGATATGCCATTAAACAAAGAAACAAAATCAAACCTTATCCCCCAGCAATGGGTTAAATAGTACCACTACTGTTCTTCTAGAAGGATGACTTTGGCCTTAAATAACCCATGAAGGTTGATATGCCATTAAACAAAAAAAAGTATGAACTCCTTTATCCCCCCCAGCAATAGGTTAAATAGTACCACTACTGTTCTTCTACAAAGATGACTTTGGCATGAAATATCCCACGATGTTTGATATGCCATTAAACAAAGAAAAATATGAACCCCTTTATCCTCCCAGCAATGGGTTAAATAGTACCACTACTGTTCTTCTACAAGGATGGTTTCGGCATTAAATAACCCATGAAGGTTGATATGCTATTAAAACAAAACAAAATAAATATGGAAGTATGCTGAACTAATCAATATTAGAATATTGGAGATAGACAGCAGTCATTCAGAGAGAAAGAAAGCTATAAATACCTGTGGAATATTAGAAGCAGCTATTAACAAAGAGTTAAAGAAGGAAAAAAATCAAGAAAGAATTCCTCAGAATGACAAGAAAACTACTGGAAAGCAAACTCTGCAGCAGAAACGTAATTAAAAGGATAAATATCTAAGCAGTCTCCCTTATAAGATACTCAAAACTAGACAAGGTAGAAGTTCAGAGATATGAACCGGAAATCGAAAAGATTGATATGCTAATAAACAAAGAAATACAACCAAACCTTATGCCCCACCCCAGCTATGGCTTAAATAATACCTCAACTATTCTTCTACAAGGATGGTTTTGGCATAAAATAACCCACAAAATTTGATATGCCATTAAACAAAAAAAAACCCCAAACTAAACCTTATCCTCCCAGCAATAGTTTAAATAGCACCACTATTGTTCTTCTACAGGGATTGTTTTGGCATTGAATAACCGACAAATGTTGATATGCCATTAAACAAAGTAGCCAAACCAAAACTTGTCTCCACCAGCTATGACTTACGTAGTACCACTATTGTTCTACAAGGATGACTTTGGCATCGAATAACCCACAAAAGTTGATATGCCATTAAACAAAGAAGCCAAACCAAACATCCTCCAGCTATAGGTTAAATAGGACCGCTGCTATTCTTGTACAAAAAATGGCTTTGGCGTTAAATAATCCATGATGGTTGATATACCATTAAACAAAGGAACCAAACCTTGTCCCCCCAGCTAAGGGTTAAATAGTACCACTACTGTTCTTCTACATGGATAGATTTGACCCATGGAGGTTGATATACCATTAAAAAAGATATCAATTATAAGTAACTGAATTTCTGCAAAGCAATTTATTTAGTCTTGCAATGTGAAACGTGATCAAAAAAAGAGGGGAAAAAGATACCTTAGAAGGCGAGATTTGAAGCGAATTTGACTATGAGAGTCTGCAGTGCATTGTTCTTATGCCTACCTTTTCCCTTTTGTAATCAGCTACTTATCTTCAAATATAAAAGGTATGAATCCAATTATTCTCCCTCCAGCTATGGAGAAATAGTAGGACAGACTGGGTTCTTCAGCCTTGGTAAGGCAACTAGTATAGGAGAAGGAAAACTCTGAATTCAAACCTGTTAAACTCCGCTTAAAAATCGACCTTGTGTCATATCCTGCCCGAGCGGAGGGGTTGGTAAATAGGATCTTCAAATATAAAATGTTCTGAATTTGTATCCAGAAATGACGCATGTAATGCAACTTATAATAATGAAGAAATGTTAATATAAAAAATGATTTATATTGAATTTGGAATATACGATTATTAAAAGTAGTTTGTAAGAGAATTTGTAATGCAATATAATAAATATTCTAATATATCTTGAAAGTTCCTTTGGTGACGTGGAATTACCTCTCTAGTCTGTAACATTTCTTCACAGAATCAGTACGAAGCGAATTGTCCATTGCTATAGACACATCCGAGTGTAAAGGTAAAGAATTAATTTCTTTTCTTACAGCATGTCGTAGTAGCTAAATGTATATCACCCATTTTCGTCGGAAATTTGGGTACACTGCACTTATATACTACACACTACAGTAAATAATGTCGTAACCTGACGCAGTTCCCTTTTATAGTCCAACCGGAAGTGTTCACTTAGACAGTTATGGCTCATGTAACAAAAATAGGCCGAGATAATGACTGGCTCCAACTTCCGGGACGAACGCGAGACAAATGGGTTTTATAAAAGAGTAATAAAATATTTTCCGAGCAAGCAGGCTGATTTCTGAGCCGAATTTGGCCAGTCCTTCTGTACATATGGAGCTGCTAATTCAACTCTGATGGCGACCCATCAAAGAGACTCGGTCAAAACAAACCATCATTAGCATTATCAGCAGCAGCAGGTGACCTGAATGCAATGTCCTAAGCAGCAACATCAGAGCCCTTAGTGATGACTAAGTAGTAGCAGCAACACTTCGAAGAAACCCTAACGTGATATACATACAATCTTATACAAGTCTCACCTGCCTTTGTGTAACCTTTCACTCCTTTTCTGTAAGCGTGAGTTTTGGTACCCCCCCCCAAAAAAAAAGACAAATTTACAAGACCAGTCTTCAGTCATCACACTATAGCTCCCACTACAATCATATACAGTACTGAAAACGTTTGTGTATAACAGACATTTCTATTACAAATATAGCCAAAAGACAGTAACACGTAAGTTAATTAGTACGTTTTAGTTCTATCACAACATCTTCATTTTATATTTGGGTAATTTCACTCACACGAACGAAGGTCGGCTAAAAAGTTCATTGTCAGAAAGTTAATATGATGACTTCTCATCTGCTGTTGATTACTTTTTTTGCGAAAGGAATTCAAGCACAGCAATAGAAATGAAAGAAGTGTGTAAATTGCAAGGGAGACTATGTTGAAAAATAAATCTCATTTGGTCACATTCCATGTGAGTATCTTAATCAGTCTATGAACTTTTCAGCTGACCTTCAAACTTCCCTACATACACACATCAATCCCTGTTGCATCTTCTTTTATGTGTTTAAATTGCAATAAAAACTTATATTATGCACAAAGTTGTCAGGAATTTCCTCTTTATTGACTTAATCCAATATACACTCGAGTTAGCAACATTTAATCACCATAGATATCTCTCTCTAATAAATAAGTTAAAAAAGTTTCCGAATTTTCCCTCTGCTAATAAAAATAAACCATTGTAAAACATGGCATAAGCAGAAGACAAGTAAGACAAATTACTCCAACAAAACAATCTAACACTAGCTTACTTGATTATAATCTGCAAAGAACAATACGACGGACCATATTCCACACTGAAACATACACCTACAAATATCACAACGTGTACATTCGCCTACACCTTTGAGAACTTATTGAAAAATATTTTCCATATATATCAATCTGCAGGAGAGGGTTATATAGGATTTACACTCATATTTTTTAAATGTCCGTCGATGAGCATGTGGAGTAGAAAAAATTCCAAAGAGAGGATCCAAGATTCCCTTTTTCCCCAAAACAAAAGTAGTGGGTCCTCGATAAATTAAATAGTTTCGAGAGCCTGATTGGACAGAGTAGAGACATGCCGAGTAATTTCAACTACACCGGAGCATTTTGATTTTGTCCCGCGCAAAAATATATCTTTGGTTTGGAGTTAGTCGCGTTTCATGAATACCTATATAGTCTTCGACTTCGGAAGCTTTCTCTCTCTTACAGTCAGACTCTCAGTTTTTACCCCACGCGCGTGCACATCCTCAGACATTTCGCCATATACAAATAGAGACTAGAGCCAAAATGAGATAACATACCGCCAGCAAAGATACATTCATTGATATAATTAAATGGATATATTTGTCATATTCCCACGTGGTGGGCTTTGCATGGATGTCAAAATCGCCTCGCTCATACAGACGCACCCGCTGCTTTTTAGTACTTTGGTTTCTCTAGCATACGTACATACATACATACACGCACATAAACGTAAATAAGGACTGTAGCAGAAAGAAAGAATTTCAAATTATTGTTTAGCACGCGAATTGTTTTGACCATTGGGGTTTCGATGTTATATTTTCGACCAATGAGGATGGTTTGTGCTATTCTGTTCGGATGACTTTCCCGGGCAATATAAAAGGTTGTGTAACGCTCTCTCGACATCTCTTCTTCATTCATTTAACAGCAGAGCAGACGACATCAACATGTGGAGAGCGAATTTCAACCATGGGCCATTGTTCCTTTAGGAGACTATTCCTTCATCATTTATTACTTCCTCCTAGACCAAATGGACCTCGAAACTTCGGGTTGAATGCTCAATTCCTGCTCTAACATTTGCAACTGTTTTCTTCCATTTGTACGACTCACAGTACAAAGATTACCTTTGAAGCTGACATTAAAGTTTTTTGGAACTCATCAATATTCTCGTCCACTGATTTGTCTCACTCATTTCTTAATATAACAAGGCACAATAATTTTTCCTGTTGTTAAAATGGTGACCTCGACGTGATACGGCCCGACGAGATATATTGTGAGTTTTCAATTTGCCGCCAACCAGTTTTCGTCATATTCAACCCCAGGAAGAAAGCAACATAGCTGACTTTTCGAGCATGAAATAATAGACAGCAGACAACTCATTGCCAACCCCACTCCGTTTATACATTACCAAGTTTACTACTATAAAAACTTCGACACGGCAAGCTGCTGCTGATGAATTTTTTCGCTCGCTATTTTCGTACGACAATTAAAAAAAAAAAGAAAAAAAAAGAAAAAATTTTGTTGTATTGCATGAGTTTTATTTTCCTCTGATTTTAGAGGACTCTTTTTTCTTTTTTAATACAGGTCAGTGTTAATTTTGTTTTACCTCCTTCCTGAGCAAATTTTAACGCACACATACCAGAAAACAAACAAGAAAAATTTTTCTTCTTCATTATTGCTCAGGTTGACGCTTTTTCCAAGTTCACGAAAAATCGCCCGAGCGGCGACTACGCTTATTGTTTTGAGGCATGTCCCCTTCACTTGCGAGATTGATTTTACTGCCATTGCATACGATCAGCCAGCTTTGAATTCGTTAGATTTGACTTCTGACGAATATTCCTGCTGTAAATTTTCCCAGCTACCACTTTCTGTCTTGGAAGGTACTATTCTCTGTGATATAGCCACTGGTATTCCTAGGCCCTTGTATCCAAACAACATCAACGTTTTGCACTTGACATTTTGCACTCACTATCACATCCAGGTGTCGCTGTTTCAGAAATACTTATTACCGGCCCGTTTCTTTTGGCCTAACATGCGTCGTGTTATTACTGATTGGGCCCGCGCTTGCCTTAAATGTCAACGCTCTTAAGATATGTATTAACTTGTATCGATCGTTTCTCGCGTTGGCATAAAAGCATCTAATCCACGTACGTCTCACTGTACGGATTAGTAACCACATCGACACACCCCCAGTTAATGTAATGTACTTCAAAAACAGGGACGTCGATCATCTAGCTACCTCCTCTACGGTACTAATCTTGCTTTACCTGGGACTATGTTTACTCCTTAGGCTTATTTTGAGTGTGACATCACTTATTTTGGACGTTGTTGACACACCCAATTTTAAGCCATTACACACACCTATTTTCGTCTCCATTCACACCTGATTCATTCACCACTATACAAAACAATTCAGGAAGGACGGTACACTTGCAGGAAAAAAATTTTTTAGGGCTCATTTTATTTGATTCAACTTGTTTGTATATATATATATATATATATATATATATATATATATATATTGTGTTATTGCTTGTATTTTACACTTTGTGCTTTGAGACGCATATGTTCTTTTCTTTCTTTCTGTACAACTGAAGTTATTGTCGAACATAATGTGCTTCCCACGTTCGTTCTGGTGGCGGAGCTCTTATAGCAGAAAGAAAGAATTTCAAATTATTGCTTAGTGCGGGAATTGTTTTGATCTTTGGAGTTTCGATTTTATATTTTCGACCAATGAGGATGGTTTATGCCATTCTGCTCGGATGACTTTCCCGGGCAATATAAAAGATTGTGTAACGCTCTCTCGACCTCTCTTCCTCACTCTAGCAGCAGAACAGACGACATCAACATGTACAGAGCGCGTTTCAACCATGCGCCATTGTTCCTTTAGGAGACTATTGCTTTATCATCTATTCATTCTTCCTAGACCAACTGGTCCTTGAAAATTCGGTTTTAATGCTTAATTCCTGCTTTAACATTTGCAACTGTTTTCTTCCATCAGTACGACTCACAGTACGAGGGTTATCTCTCTGGCTGTCATTAAAGTTTTTGGAACTCATCAATATTCTTGTCCACTTATTTGTCTTACTCCTTAATTTAAGTAACAAGGCACAACAATTTGTTTTGTTGCTATATCTGTGACATTATAACATTAACAACGAACACACGTACACACGAATAGTTTCAAAGAAAAATACACATTCAGATAAGATTTGTATCTGTCACCCCACCATACGCACATTATATCTAACGAACAATATTTTTCCTACTTTGTATTTTTTTTTCTTTTGCTTAATTGTTAGAATATAAAATTATCTTATTTTATGTTACCATATTGTGAATTTTCTTTGGTCAACGTTGTTCATTTTTTAGTATTGTAAATGGTGGAATGAATCTCGAAGTTTTGTTTCAAACAAAACCTCGCGGAGGACTAAACGACCAATTCAATCACCCATAAAATTGTGGGGTTACACATTTAACGTCGCCCCCACAACTGTTTCTTGTTCGGAGTTTGATCTTGTCCATATAGGCGTCAGCTGGATCACATGATCACTTGTTTCTGAAAAAAAAAAAACGCGGGAGTATATGATTGGTCAAAACGGTTCATGTAGACTTGAAGCTGATTGTTTAGTTTAAATCTTAAATATTAGTTCGTTTAATCTACTTCCGGTGAATGAAAAACCCTCAAACATAGTTTTTTTTGTTCACTTAGATCAGTAGTATCGAGCACTTCCGGTTCGACCCCTACAAGTGATGAAACAGTTTATTAGACATTCATTTTCCTTTTGTTTGGGAAAATTTAATTGCAGTTGAATCTTTATTCAAAATTTGATTTATTGTTTTTCTAATTGCCTAAATTTATCTCGATCAAGCAATGAAAACAAACATAAATAGTCGAAGAGTATAACAGTATTGGTAACAATAAACAATTGTTTAAGGGAATTACTCTGATACAAATATTTCGTATTGATTACATGTGTACGTGCGTCTATCAATTAAATCTTAAGGTAAAAGGAAAAGTGGACTATCAGTCTTGAACAGTTAAGAGGACGAAAAAAGGAAAGCTTAAGAAAACGAAAAATAAGAAAGTGGATTAACAAACAACTTTGCGTGTGTAGACAGCATTGAATTGATATGGGTTTTATGGTCGGTCATACAGAGGCCTTAGGCGGCTGCAGCAGCAGAAGCAGTACTACTACTACTAGTTGTAGAAGTTGTAGTTTTAGTAGTTGTAAGCTAAATTGAGAATTGGTTTTCTGCTCAAGTACGGGGGTAGTTTAGTGTACCTAGCGACATTAAACAGACATTGAGTGAATAGAAATGAGATTAACACGAACTAAGTAGTAATTAAAGATTTACAATGTGTTGAATAATGGGGAAAGAATGAAGTTCCTGATATAATATCAGTTAGTTAAAAAAGTTCGTTCTGTTAAAAAAGAAACTTTTTAGGCATTAATTGTGCTGTTTTTCTTTCCCACTTTTTGTCATGATTTCATCCTTTCTGAATGTTCTTTTATCTTTCTCAGCAAATGGTCTGCTATAGGTGTCTTTTACAGTTTTCAGGTATTTTTTTTATTAAAATAATTCTGTAAAGACGGTAATAAACGTATCTTAATTATGTGCAATGTTTTATGAAAATGTTAGATAAGTGAAAACTTCCAATAAAGCGTGAGCATTTTCGTAAATTTATAACAAAAGTTGTTAAGAACAACACTAGTTAAATCATTCGTTTGGTTCTCAGGAACAAATTTATTGTAGATGATTCACATTCAATAACAGCATTGTACACAGAATTATCTTTTAATGAAAAAAAAGCATGCACACAAAATAATAAATAAACAACAGTATTTGGTACAATTTATTTCGCTTGTGCTAAGTGGTCTTACATATTATTAAAATGTTACTTAAAAATAATCCAAATTAGCCAATTATAAAATTTATTGTTAAAAAAAGATCACAGTTACAAATTCTAAATTTGGTGCTCGACCTGTAGGTTTGGGTATTTAATGACAGCCAGAGAGATGACCCTTGTACTGTGTGTTGTACAGATGGAAGAAAACAGTTGCAAATGTTAAAGCAGGAATTAAGCATTAAAACCGAATTTTCAAGAACCAGTTGGTCTTGGAAGAATGAATAGATGATAAAGCAATAGTCTCCTAAAGGAACAATGGCCCATGGTTGAAACGCGCTCTGTACATGTTGATGTCGTCTGTTCTGCTGCTAGAGTGAGGAAGAGAGGTCGAGAGAGCGTTACACAATCTTTTATATTGCCCGGGAAAGTCATCCGAGCAGAATGGCATAAACCATCCTCATTGGTCGAAAATATAAAATCGAAACTCCAAAGATCAAAACAATTCCCGCACTAAGCAATAATTTGAAATTCTTTCTTTCTGCTATAAGAGCTCCGCCACCAGAACGAACGTGGGAAGCACATTATGTTCGACAATAACTTCAGTTGTACAGAAAGAAAGAAAAGAACATATGCGTCTCAAAGCACAAAGTGTAAAATACAAGCAATAACACAATATATATATATATATATATATATATATATATATATATATATATATACAAACAAGTTGAATCAAATAAAATGAGCCCTAGAAAGTTTTTTTTTTATTAAAATTCTTCAAGAGCCAGTTTTAAGTATTTATACGAGTGTTGTAGATGTCGGGCGGATATAGTCGAAAACAGATCACAAGACAACTAAAGTGATTAATGAAGCAGAGAACATCTAATAATTTTCCTTCGTTTTGGAGCCCTTGAGAGTTAAACAGTTGTGTATATATAAGGGAAGAAAAAGAATTTAAAAATGTAATGAGAAAACCATTAAGCGAAGTAAACATGTAAACAATATGTAAATATTTAAAAAAAAACGCTATCTTCGTATCGAAGTTAAAATCAAAAGCAGTCATTAAAACAAACATCATATATCAGTGGTACGACACTCACATGTGTATGTGTGTGTGTGGCGGGGGGCGGAGTTCAAACAAGGATTTGATTACGTCGACAATAATGGATAGCACAGTCATTTTATATTGTAAAGTCTGTGAAAATTCTCTCGATTTAATTCTCCGACACTGTAATAGTTTGATATAAGAAGTTAACTCCCTTTATTGGAACTCTTAACAAAAGAAATAGAAACGAGGTATCAGCCTCTTTTTCATAACGGACAGCGGCCATTTTAAAAAAACGTGCATTTCGTTAATAAAAGCATGTATTTAAAAAGACATGTTTTGTCGTAATGACAGATTACAGCCAGGTCCCAATATATTACAGACACTGCTTACGTTTCATGGTTAGCAAGTTCGACTAGCAAACCTACACGAGTGAGTTCGAGTCTTATTGGGTGCCCCTTTCATATGGCCTTGTGCCACATTTAAGCAAAAAGCTTAGTAAATTTCCACTGCTTACGTTTCATGCTGGTGCGACATGACTTTCGTTAGGGATATCATATAGTTGCATAGGTACTAGTGTAGATTTTTACAAATTTTCTCATGGAGGACTATATTTATCTGTACCTCCCACCAGATAAGATTTGACACTAGGTATTTTTTAAAGTGTGAATTAAGGGCCGGGACTCGCACGCTGATGGTAACCAGGCCAGGAGCAAGTGGTTCAGTGCTTGTCATTGATTCATTAAGTACAATATGATTCTATGCTTGTCAATTCTTGTCAATTATTCACGAGACTAAAAGGCCACGTACAACACGAATTCACTCAGTCTCCGGGCTAGCAGGCCGAGTGAAATGTGTCATGGAGGCATTTGTATTCATTTTGCGTAAGAATTAAACATTCATTTTGACAATGTGTGCAACATTCTTTACTTTTATGCCACGTAGACGGCATCTGTCATTCCCCACAGTCAGGTAAATAGACTTTTTTAGATAAAGATTGATAATTTTTATCAATGAGAGTATTGGGACTATTATCTTCATCTTTATTGTTATACTTACAACGTTTCGACCGATATGTCCTTCGGCCTTCTCCGAGTGTTTCATGTTGAACTAGAAAGCCTACACAGAACCTTGAACTGAACCCTCTATTTAATCAATGAATCAGAACAATCTACCCTGGGTACGAGTGTTAAGCTATTGTAAGTATTTTTTGTTATCTTACCAGTAGTTGGGATTGAACCTACAACCTCCCAAATGATTTCACTCGGATGCACTTTCCAATCAAATGGCTTATCCACTTCGTTATGTGTCCCCGAAACCTTGTGAATATAACAATGTTTGTTTTTTTTTTGGTTTCGTAGGTTGTCGTTGTCGTCATCGTCGTTCTATGGTTGTTGATTTTGGGTTTAAGTATCTGATTCCCTTCTTCTTCTTCTTCTTCTTCTTCTTCTTCTTCTTCTTCTTCTTCTTCTTCTTCTTCTTCTTCTTCTTCTTCTTCCATTAACTTATCTTTTTCTTTGGAATTTAAGGAAGGAAGGAAGGAAGGAAGGAAGGAAGGAGACGAGGATACTTTTTAACTACATCTTTTTTAAGGGTTTAACGACTATTCTGGGGTGAGAAAGTTTTCTTGAAACCCGTAGAAATAGTCACGTCTCTCCGACAAGGTGTTAAAATGTATTATTTTCAGTAGGTAATGAGTTTGAGGTTTTTGGTATGTCCAGTAGGTGTTTTCAGTGAGGTATGTTGTTCAGTGGTAAAAGTTTGCCTTTCATCGCTTTGTCCAGTGCTATTTTCGGTAAGGTATTTTTAGCAGAGACAGCTTGCTAGCAGCAGACATGGCTAAGTATCAAGCCCCAAATAAGCACATGCTCTCACTGCTAGTTGCCGAGAGAAAAAGGGTTCTTTCATTACCAGCGGCACATGTGAAGTGAGAACGGATTTCTCTTTAGTGCTAGTAAGTCTATCTTTTTGGTATGCGCAGATTTCACTTCCTGTAAGAGGTTTTTGGGATTTGCTATATTTTAAAATTTATTTTATTTTTTTAATTTTATTTTGTTTGTATCAATCCCCACTGATCTTTCTATCCATTTTCGTATATCTGTTCTCCTGTCCAACCAATAGTAGTAGCACTGTAACTTACAACTAACACTTCCCCAAAATTGATCACAATTGTTCCTGGATTTTAATCTTACACACCTTTCTTAATCTGTCTAAATATGCTTTGAATATTTTACATCTCTTTCACCAGAATATCGTCGATTTCAAGGAGGCCTAAGTACTTATATTGGTCTGGTTTGGTTTCTGTGTTTAATTGCATATCAACCTTCGTGGGTTATTTAATACCAAAATCATCATCCAGTAGAAGAATAGCAGTGGTAGTATTTAACCTATAGTTGAAGGCATAAGGTTTTTATTTAGTTTGTTTGTTTGATGACATTTTAACCTCCATGGGTTATTTAATGCCAAAGCGATCCTTGTAGAAGAACAGTAGTTGTACTAATTAACCTATATATGGGGGTATAAGGGGGTTCATACTTTTCCAAAGAGTATTACTGGCATAGTGGCTAACGTGTTTGATTGCGATACCTCAATAAGCGAGTTCGAACTTCAATCGAGTTATTACATTCACTTTCAGGCGGTATTAGCATGAAGTATATGCACCCTTTTATCCCCATCGAGATATAGGTAAAATAGTATCACTGATATACTTCAATAAGGATGGCTTTGGCATTAAATAACCGACAAAGGTTGATATGTCATTAAACAAAGAAATAAAACCAATTCTTATCCCCCAGAACACAAAGTGTGGTTTAGAAAACCTTCCGGGACGGATGGAAAGAGATAGTCAGGACGGATGGAAAGAGATAGTCAGGGAAATCTATTCTAGCAGCGTTGTTGTTGTTGTTGATGATATATATATATATATATATATATATATATATATTATATATATATATATATATATATAGGGGATTAAATAATAAATTTTAAAAAAAGCCAATATAACATGAAAAAAATAGAATAAACACGAAAAAAAATACAAAAATAAAAATCTCCCAAAAGGTCTATGACAAGAAGCAAAATCGCTGGATGCCTAAAAAGAGGGGCTTCCTGACGCCAAAGAGAAACCCTTTCTCAGTTTCCCTGACATATCTTGACTGAATGGACGCTCCTTTTTCTCTTGGTGGCCAGTAGGAGCACATGTGTTTGCTGAAGCCAGAGGCCTCAGCAACGCGTTTTGTCTTCTGCTCGAAGCAGCGTCAGCTGAATGTACCAACTGAACATAGACACACAAATTTACAATTTGTCAAAAATGATTCATGATATTGCTCTAATGCCTCGGCGGGGAAGTATGGTTATTTTTACAGGCTCAGGAAAACGTTCCTAACAAAATAGTTGTAAACCCTGAAAATAAAAATTGAGTTTAAAGCTATCCTCGTTTTTTCCCTTTCCATCCTTAATTCCTTGCAGCTTCAACAAGCAAAAAGATAGCAACTGAATGAGGATAAGTGGTTCAGTTTATATTCAAAGTATAGAGGAAGATTTATGGGGATCCAGAGAGTTGGTCGGTTATTATTTGGTTTTTGGTTTGGTAGGTTGAGTTTAGATATCTGACTCCTTTGTTTTTTTTTTCTTCTTTTCCCCATTCAACTCATTGGTGTCTTCTTTGTCAGTGAAGGGTATAAAGGAATTACAGAAGGAAGGAAGAAAAGGAAGGAGACGAAGATAAGAGATACCTTTTAAATTTCAACTTAATTTTTGGGTTTCATATGCCTACTCTGTAGCGAGGAAATCTCTTGCTGGACCCTTACAGAACAGTCATTTCCCAAAACGAGGCGTTGAAATGTATACGTCCTTTTCAGTGAGTGATACTTCCAAATTTGTTGTGGTCATATCCCGTGGGTTTTGAAATATAGGCTGCTGCTAGAGGAGACACGGTCTTAAGCCAAGTACAAGACTTAGGTGGACACGTACACTGCCTGCTAGCAGCCTAGGGAAAGAAAGTCCATCTAGTGTAAGAAAAAAAGCTCAAGTGTGTTTGAAGGCCTACTGGTGGGAGAGTGTGCCAGCGTGCTGCTGTGCGGACACGAGTTTTTTTTCCACCAACAACAGGAGAGAAGAAGGTCTTTCCAGTCCAAGAGGTCATTGCTGAATTAGAATGGGTTTCTTTCTAGTGCTAGTAAGTCTCTTTCAGACATGCGCTGTTTGAACTTCCTGTCAGGGGCCTTTAGGAACTTCTACACTTCCTGAATTTGCTTTATTTTCTTTTTCTTTTTTCTATCCCCTACAGATTGAATAGTTATTTGGATTCATTTAGTCATTTAGTAGTTAATAAGAAATTAAATTTTACACAGTTGACTAGGGGTTACGTTTTGGGTAACAGGACCTGTCGTCTGTTTTTGGATAAGTTGCTAACATACGTCTGATGTCACTGCAAGGCTGCGAAAACGAAACTGGAGACGAGGTATTATAGATTATTCGAGAAAAGTGTTCAACCAAAGCTGTAACACATGGATAAACACCTTGTAAATTCAAGATGTCTGTTTATTTTTTTCCCCAATATTGTGAGGATCCGATGACTAGCTTTTGATTATCTTGCTTGACAAAATTAAGTAGGTTGATATCACTTGTGTGTGGATTTACTAAGTTTTAAAAAATGAAAAAGTATATGTCTATAAAAACAGATACATATCGTGTCAATCACCGCTTCGAAAGACGATGAGTGCCGAAAATGTCTTCAAAATGACATTGATGAAAGGGTGTAAAATTCGGCATTTAATGTCGAGATATAGTGCAATGGTTGCCGAATTGTACACAATATATAGCTTGTCAAAATCTTATATTTCATGATCATATTGAGGAGGTAAATCTTAAATGAAAATGTTAAGAAATTTCTTGGTATTTTTGCAGTTATTAGCAAAATATCACGCACTAATTAGAGAGTGTGACCCCCCACCCCCAAAAAACTCCAACAACTATCCAAAATGATCTCACATGTTACCGTTTGTCTACATTTGTCTTTCCAACCTGATTTATCTTATTGTGGTCTAAGGAATTCCCTTTAAAAAAGAAGCTCGCTGACTCTAGAATGACTTCATAACTTGACAATATTAGATACAGAAAAACGTACTTAATATCTTGAATATTCATAGTTTGATTTTATTTGCATCAAGAAAAATGCAAAAACCTTAATATAAAACGTAACTATATATATATCAAAATGCTACCTGAACAGGATCTAATTACGTGTATATACAGTATTATTAACTTATAACACGTGTTATCTTTAAACTTAATTAGTATTTTATCAATCTATTCTATAATCGAACTGACTTTTCATCAAAATTAAGAATATAACAGAAATTTATTCGGCATTCTTGTAAGATTGATTTAGCTCTATAATAATACTAAATGACAAAGGAAATATCAAAATGGTTTTAAAATTATGTAATTATATTCCTTAGGCTAGACTTAATCAATTTTGCAGTTCTGATATTGTGAGATGTTATATTTGTGACACTATAAGCTCTTCTGTGCAAAGAGCCTTAGTATATGTATCTATGTGGGATTAAAACATATCTGTGCAGGTAAGCATATGCAGTGTACATGTATTGGTGTGCAGAGGTGTGTCTTTGTGGTGATATCAGAGGACGAATTGGGAGGGCCAGGTCAAAATTTGGTGAGGCGATAAAATTGAGCTTGAAGAGGTTTATTTGTAATTTCCGTTATAAGAATAAATTATTGGTGCTTGGCACAGTTGGATATCATTAAATTAGAGTCTGGTCAGCTTAAGTACCTTAAAGATAGTTAGTCTGTGTTTGGAAGGGGGTAAGGATCAGTGTTTCGTATATGCTAGGTAGTAATTGGGACATAGGTGATCCTACAGATAAAGGGAAAGACGTAGAACGAAAGCAGAAGGAAATGGATACGTTGAGGGTGCCCCTCTACCATCCAATATCCCGAGCAAAGTTAAGAGTTAAGGGTGGAATAATGGAATCTGGCTGGGTGTCCATATTGCAACAGCTGCACCAAGAGCCAGTTTTGTGAAGGGTCGCACACATACACACATACACACATATCTTTATTAAGCAAGATATCATCAGAATTCCTTTTTGTTTTTTTTTCCCTTTATAGACCTGTCACATGACTTGTGAAACTTTGACCTAAACCAGCCAAACTAAAAACGTGGGGTTGCATCATAACTCTGCAGATGAGAATGCACGGGCTGCAGATTGTAGTCTCACATATTGTGACTTTATTTTAATCATACGTAAGGCAGTTATTATTATTTCATATTATTGCTATTAGGTGGGTAATGAGTCGTGAAAAATGAAAATATTTCTGAGATAGAGGCACTAAAATGTTTTTGGCCAGTGGGCTGAAAACAATGCAACACTAATGGAATAAGTGCGTGGACCGCAAGGGAGACTATTTTGAAAAATAAACTTCATTCGGTCACATTCCAGGAAAATATCTTGGTCAGCCTATGAATTTTTCAGCCGACCTTCGTTTTCAACAAGCAATATTCACGCTTCGGAAAATCCTCATTAGCTATGGTATTGCCTTTGCGCAAACATGTCGACCCTCGTATGCAAAACATAACTCTGAACAAGAACACTTTCAATTCCCTCGAATGAACATTAATACTGTAAAATTATTTTGTTTATCCCGTTTATAAATTTACAGTTGTGCTATCGTTAGATGAGACCCACATTCTTTGTTATGAGCCCAAGGGTTTATCTGTTATTTCTTTCTATCGATCAACAAAATGGCGAGCGGCACAATGCTGTCATTTTTTGTCTCTACTCTCTCTCTCTCCTCTCCTCTCTATTACCATGTATGCCATAATCGTTACCAGATGGTGTTAAAACCAGGATATAACATTAGCAAGGGAGGTAAGTCCCGATTTAAAGCAAACATGTACATATACTTATATTTACGTAATATTGTACCGTGGCCGCACTTAAACGAATTATGTCTCGTATTCACCGTGCTATTAATGTGCTACTGTAGCTGCGAGGAGAAATGACTGTATATCTCGTGGTCAGAGGGTTGTGTGATAGATAACCATTTCAGACAGTTATGTTGAGGGTTTTTTGGTGAGTGGCTCTTGTCTTTTTTTTCGAAGGGTGGTTGAATTTTCTTTCATTCTTTGGTTTCCACGGACGCAAGCTGGTTCCCGACTTCTTTCTCGGTGCAAGATATTTCTCTTGTCATGTTTAGACTAACTCACCCCAAAGTAAGTAATTTCAGTTTTATTCATTTGTCCGTCAATACTCAATCAAAATACGATTAATTTTTTAAGCAAGAGAGAGGAGGGAAGAGAGAAACTGACACTTAGATATTCCTCGTAGTTCACTTGTGTGATCAGAACTTTTTGACAGTTCGGGTCGGATACACTTCCTTTCGCTGAAACACACGCTATGTCGGTCGTCAACCCTCTCTGACAGTCGAATAATCTCTGACCGTTGAATACTCTTTGACCTTCCATTCTATAGGTTTCCCATAACAACTTAAAAACCTTTGCCTAAATTTTCAAACCGTCGCGCATGAACTTCTACCAGTGATTTAGTTTATTTAAACTAAGCAGTAGCATCCAGTCCCTGACACAATATAGCAGTATGCTTTCTCCATATCACCTGTGTCGACAAGTAATACTCAGATGAGTGAGATTTTTAATTCTTGCTTGCAGCATATTATTTTCACTTGACTGGAAGAAAATTATACCCTCTGTTATCATAGCAACCTACCCAGAATTACATAACAGTGAGAATATCAACTAGAAGTTTGGTTACACGTACACACAATACAGTACCCAAAGTCGGAAGCTTTCACATATACTTCTGGGCTTACGCAGCTAAAAACAGTTGGGAAGTCTATTTAAGTTGGTTTGATTTTATGGCATATCAACCATTATTGGTTATTTAATGCCGAATGCTGTTTATATATATATATATATATATATATATATATATATATATATATATATATATACTAAATATATGATTTGTAAACATATCTTTAGATACACACAGTTAAATGATCAAACAGTTCTATTTCTACTAATTCTATTCACCATTAGTCAATGTTAAATCACTCCAAGTATTGCTATCTATCACTAACAATTCAATTAAACATCAGTCATTTGTTTACACACAGTTAAATGATTAAACATTTCTATTTCAAACAATTCAATTTAGCATAAGTACAGTTTAAATGTGAAACAGTTCTATTAGACCCATTGATAGGACCCTATCAATTGCTATCACACTATGCCAGAGTGGACCTGGTAGTGATGGTAATAAATGGGAACTCCGCATTCCCCAAAGCTCCAGCATTACCGAAGCTTCACTATCAGATTGTTTAATGTCATATACAGGACACTCGTTGGGGAGGGTCTTACCCGTCTGCAGAGATGCAGTCGGTGTATTCCACAGCCTCAGCCGACAGGGCTTTTTAAGTTGGTAACTACTTTTTCAGTAATTTCACATACACATACGTATCACGAAATAATTTTTATGGGTACATACATTAGAAGCCACATAGAACTTTACTACATGGATATTTACTGTTTAATTTTTACTTTAGAAAAAACTCAAATCACACAAAAAAATGTTGGGAATTTCTTCCTGATCAGCTCACATGAAACCCTTCCAAAATAGTATACAAGTTGATTGAAAAGAAACTCCTTATTTTAAAATACATATAATCATAAAAATTGTAAAAATTATAGATAAAAAATAAATAATAAGAATTTTAAAATAGAGAGTTACTTTTCAGTCACCCAGTAGAAATAGATACACTTAGAGATATGAATTTAATTATTAAACTATTTAATAAATACATATACAAAAAATAGTATAAATAACATTTAACCACATAGTTTCACTACAAAAATCTCAACGTTTCCAAGATTTAGCGTTCTCCAGAACTATCAAATTTAAAATCTTACAAAAATGTTGCATTAACTACAACATATCCGTTACAGAAATCTTTAAACACGCAAGTTATTAATATATCAAGAAAAACCAAATCTCGTAGTATTAAAACTCAATTCTAGTTACTTGGGTTCTTTTGCTTTGGAAAGGCAACCGATCTAAGAGAAGGAAACTCTCAATTCAAAACCTGAGAAGTACTATTCAAAGGATCTTTGGCACACTGTTGCATTATTCTTCAGCTATCAGCTCATCAAAAAGGTGCGGTTGGTCCTACATAAACTTTCACTACGATAAACAAATCATTTGTGTAAGTCATTTGCTAAGTTTTAGCTTTGTTAATAGCCATTGATGTAGAGACGTAAACTGACAGGCCCAGTCGGCTGGGGCTGCAGAACACACCGACTGCATCTCTGTAGAGGAGTAAGACTCCCTCAACAAGTGTCCTAGATATTACACAAAACAATCTGATGCTGAAGCTCCAGTAATACTGGAGCTTTGGGGAATGCAGAGTACCCTCTTATTGCCATCGCTCCTAGGTCCACTCTGACCCGGAGATGTAGCACCTGATAGGGTCTAATCTATGGGTCAAATAGAACTGTTTGACATTCAAACTACTTATGCTAAACTGAATTGTTTGAAATAGAACTGTTTTTACATTTAACTGAGTGTAAACAAAAAACTGTGTACTCATGCTAAATTGAATTGTTTGAAATAGAACTGTTAATATGTCTAAAATGGATTTGGCATTAGATAACCTACAATGGTTTATATGCCATAAAACCAAACCAAACCAAACCAAACCAAACGTAAACCGATAGTGTAGAAGTGTAAGGAAAACAGTTCTAAGAATTCAGAAGAAACACCGGATATGACGTGTATAGTAGGAGAAAGAAGTAGATCCCTTCTTTCTTTGCACAGATCAAATAGTAGTTTCCACATTTCAAATATACTAGACACCAAAAAATATGGGAGCGTACTGTGGTAGAAATATTTAGAAAAAATGTGAATGAAAAATAGAATAACAATAAAAATAAAGAAAAAGAAAATTAAATGAAATACTTAATCTCCCAGCATGCTATGCAAGAAATTAACAATCGCACCAAAGAAATAGGATTATCAGCAGTTACAGATATACCTTGGAAATGAATGGACGTGTTTAAGATCGCTCGTAAATAATTTCCATGTTAGCATGAACTGCGAGTAAAAAATATGAAATAACGTTTGTACTCAACATTTAACTGATTAATTTCAATAAGAAAAATAGTTTAAAATTCAAAACATTTAACAACTCCTTTTTAAACTTATGTATATTTGAAATACATATTATTATTTGTTAAATATTGTTATTCGTCTTTCTCTTTTTCTATTCCTCTGTGTAATA
Source organism: Sepioteuthis lessoniana (assembly GCA_963585895.1). Classification (NCBI taxonomy): domain Eukaryota; kingdom Metazoa; phylum Mollusca; class Cephalopoda; order Myopsida; family Loliginidae; genus Sepioteuthis; species Sepioteuthis lessoniana. The sequence goes on along the minus strand of CAUZXS010000269.1, from coordinate 42,991 downwards.
TCTAATATCTACGGTGATCCCAATTTGATAATAATCTCTTATCGTCACGTCACCATAAAAACAATAAAGACGAATAATTCCACCTGAATGAATGTATCCAGACAAGAATTTGTTCCTTTTGAATAATTTTATTGTGACGGTGAACGAATAACGGCTTACCAGGGAGAATCTAAGATAACATTTCGTATTTATGAATATTTATTACCTGAATTACAAGAATTTGTAAAAAGGAAAAATTAAGAAAAAAAAGAAAGACATCTTGTATCAGAACTAATAGCAAATAGAAACGGTTTACAAAAAAAAAATGTTTGTTACATGCTTAATAAAGTTATATTCATTTTCTATACTAAAAAAAGCTGGATATTGTTTGATTGCATATGTCTTATAGATGGCTAAATGGTTGAACACTTGGAACTGAAAATTAGTTTTGTTTTAAATAGCATTTATTTGCGGATTCATTTTACAAAGGAGAATGGATCTCCCATTAAATCCTATTTTGAATTTTTGTATCCAGGGTAAATTGATAGTTCAGTTGAGTTCATTTTATTTGTTTAATGACATATAACAAGAAGGCAGAACAGGATGCCTCCTGTTATTTTGAAAGAATGAAAATAAATGTGGAAGGCAAGAATATTGATAAGTTTCAACAATGCTTCAATGACTACCTGAATGAAGGTACCCTTGTGCTGTAAGTCACAGGAAGAAGAAAACAGTTGTAGATAGTTGAGCAGGAATGAAGTAGCTAATGTCAGAACAGGAATTGAGTCGCTGTAGTCAAGTTTAAAGTGTAGTTGCTGAAAACAGAGCAGGAATTGAAATGTTGATGTCAGAGGCGGAATTTAACATCCAATTTAAATCATCTGGGAGCCGTTGGTCAAGGAGGGTTGAATGAATGATGAAGGATTGATTTCCAAGGCACAAAGGTCCATAAATTAGACGTGCTCTTCTCATGGTGATGTGTTCTTCTGTTAAAGAGAAAGAGAGGACAGGTCTGTCCTACTCGAAAAGTATTTGAGGAAGAGGAGGCTTCGTGCGTTTTCACCGCCTTTTATGTCCAGGGAAAATCATCTGGGCAAAATGGGATAAGTCATCTTCATTGGGTGAAAATATGCGACGAGACTACAACGGTCAAATTAATTTACACGCCAAACAAAAATTCGAATTTCTTTCTGCTACAGGCATATAAACATCCGGAAGTTATTTATGGCCAAATCTACATCTGTAAAAGAACAGAAGTGATACTACTTAATTCACAGCGGAAGGATAAAGGAGTTAATACCTTTCTCAAGAGTATTAATCCGAAAGGGAACGTAGTAGCGTGACTGGAGTTCGAACTCATTTACTTCAAGGCTGCAGTCCAGCACTTTAGTCATTATGTCACCCGCTGAAAACTAGTCAGCAAAAGTAACTTAACTTGGACATCAGCATGAGATAGGCAGCGTTATCCTTCTGGGTCAGTAGAAATCGTTATTTAGAGTTAAACTACTATTTCTTACCTGATAAAAAGAAATAATGAGTTTGCTTCGGAAATGTTAAGATTCTTAACACATTTATATTAAATATTTCATTCATATATAAAGAATTTGGTTTCAAAGTGTTATGTAGAAGAATGTATCGATACCGACTCGTGGTTCAAATACGGATCTCTAGTTAACAAACACAAGTGTTGAAATGGATTGTGCTACTGGAGTTCACGTAACTAGAAGTGGTGGATATATAAATGGGTCAGATAGAGGTTTGACGAGAGACAAGTGCGTATGTACAGTCTTTGAGCATCACTGGGCTGGGACACACTTCGGTCGGTCGGCCGTGTCGGTCGGTACACTGATCTAGTTGAGTGTGTCCTGGTTCTAGTGGTAGTCGGTCGAGGCCGTCTGACATAGATTCCGGGAAGCCGACATTCATGTCGGGCCAGCTAAGACAGGCATCCTCGAGCCTCAAGAGGCCTTCTTTCCAGGCTCTAAACTCTCCTTGGAGGAGCTAGGTTTATCGCCTGACGCCTGAGGTGCCTTTTTTTAGGAGAATGCCGATAGGATCCGAGGTATTTTTGGAGCCTCTGGGCGTGTCTGGGCTACAGCCCCGCGCCCGGACCCACTTAAAAAACCCTGTGCCACACTTGTTCGAAGGATGGGATGTATGACAAATAGCGACACGTTCGTATGCAAAATAGATATGAAATGTAACATTGCAAGTTAGTATTGTTTAGCATTCCATACTTGGTATTCAGCATTTTTACGAGAGGGAAGAGATTTTAAGTATCGGCCAAAATTATCCCTACCTCAAGAAACATTACAAAAATGGCGACGAGGAATTGTTTCGAACATTATAAAGCAAAGCACATTCTTCTTGTTTTTGTTTTAATTAAACTAATCCTTATTTTTCGGGGAAATTATTAGCGTTTTAATACCTGCACGGTAATGCTGAAGAGTAGACAAAGAAAGGACGAAAAGAAATAAAGAAATGAAGGACAAAGAACAGGATTAAAAATAAGGAAAAGGTATATTTATGAATGTAATAAAAATGCTCTCAAGGAACCTTTGTATGGCACTGGACTTTGCTGTCTAGTTCAAGCCATAACCCGGCATACGAACCCAGACCCACATTTGGGTTAGTGAAACTGCTTAGCTCATCAGGCTCACATTGCACCAAGTGAGCCGATGAGCAGCATAGACCAGCAGGGTTCGAGTCTCGGCTCGTTCCCGACCCCCTCCCCTTTATCCCTACTTTAATCGGCCTTCGGGCTTTTGACCTTGTGTCAAGTCCTGTCTGGTGGGAGGCAGCGACAAATAAATACAGATAGGTCCTTTGATTTAGGGTTCTATGTTGTAGTTGTACTTGTTGTCTGGACAGGCAGTAATTAAAAGAAGGATACGTTTCAAGGTTTCGGCTTAGCATGTGTGGTAGCGACTGGGAATAGTTGCAGATCGACGAACGATATGACTGGTTTCCTTCTAGCTGCTAGGATAGCACGGACAAACATTTTTTCTTGGGCTTAGTGCAAATAGGAGCTGAGTTGTTGTAGTGGAGGATTAGTTTTCTCGTAGTTGTATGAATTTGCGGATAACCGCCGAGAGGTCAATATACGGCACTGGTATAGTGAATGATAACATAAGTTTTCTTGTGCTGCTCATAAAGACGTGAAAACAGTGGAGATAGCAGTCTCCGATAAGATCCTAGCTGTATGGATTTAATCGTTAAGACGCCTATGGAGTAGCTGGGTTCGCATGATCGTACAATCAGGATTTGTGAGGAGCTCTATCTGAGAAGAAGTCGCGAAGTTGATGATAGCCGTGTCCGGTAATTGCTGGCTGCTAATGAGGGAGGGCACATTGTGTGATGCTGGGCCTTTGGCCAGGCATGTGTGTACTGGCTGACAACCAGGGCTCAAGAGAGCGAACCATGAATTTCGGCGCATATATATATATATATATATATATATATATATATATATATATATATATATATATGCTTCAGTGGGTCCTGCGTATGTTGCTTTCTCAAAGAGAGTTACGTAATCTACTATATCCCATCTGTAGAGTAAGCAGTTAGTCTTCAGTGTGGACGGGTACCGTCCAATTTTCTGACGTTGACGAAGAGTCATAAATCATGGCGAAATTTGACAGAGTATTACATTAGTAATGGTTAATGGGTGGCTGACTATAACTATCCTTTCGCTTATTACACAGGCATACAGATCAACAACAACGACAATGACGTTGAGTCCTCATGTTATCGGAAATTATCAATTTATGCAGATTCAACTCTATGAATCTATTTAAATTCCTGATTAGAGAAAATCACCTAGACTACACTAGTAAAACTACTTATATGTTTCAAAGAAGTATATATATATATATATATATATATATATATATATATATATATATATATATATATCCTTCTTTAAAATATATAAGTATGGTCGAAAGCGCCTGGGCAGAGGATATGGGACAATTTATTTACCATCTAGATCCCAACATTAGAAAACTAAGGAGTCTTGAAAAAAATAAGATTAAAAATAATAAACAAACAGCGTTCCATCATCTTTAACAAAACTTGCTTGAATGATAACTTGTTGCCTAAATATACACTCTTCAATATATATATATATATATATATATATATATATATATAAGTAAAAGTATGTAAAGTTGGTGACCTTAGTCGAGGGTGACCCGAAAGCTCCCTTTTCGATAGCTACTACACCGTCGTGTAGAGGAGGGCGCTACTCCTTTCCCTGGATTGCTCCACTTTACCCTTGATCCCTAATTTATATTGCTGAGTGTTAAGCAAGGAAACATCAAGTACCATTTTTGAGTCTTTGGTATGATTCGACCTGGGATTGAACCCCGGTCTCCCGGGCCATTGGCGAACACTCTAACCATCATGCCAATGTCCGGCTTGAAGTCATTTAATGAATAAAGTGAATGTTGTCTAAGGAATCGGCAATTGGAAGCCGTGTTTACAGTTGCACTTGTTTCAAGGAAATCAAGTCATGGATACAGAAGACAGTCAGCATAGCCTTTTTTTACTGACCGTTGCGCACAGAACTCTTTATTTACCGGAGAGTCAGTGTGTTTCCATTCAATGGACAGCCTTTTCGACTCTCACTCGTAGTGGCAAACCTATGTTTAGCCTATTTGCAAACATTTGGTGGCGAGGGATGCTAAAACATATATATCAAACATTCTTTTGTAAATTTCACAGTTTGCACTTTTCAGACATCAAAAATTTGAAAAACAGCAGAGCAGTTCCAAAAAATCCAGTTTACATTTCTGAAAAAGAAAAATTATGATAAAAAAATTATTTTGCTTTATCAAAAAATTGGCTTTACCGTTACCTGGCAGGATCAGAAATAGTGTTTCTACTGTTCAAAGCAAAAAGAGGTCGAGATGGGTTTTCTAGGACTGTCATGTGACATCCTATATGCCCCCAAAAGATTTGTTTTCCAAGGGAGATAAAATCTTGTTAACAGAGTCAAAATATTCTAAGAATAAAAACATATGCGTCCGGATATTCGCGTCAATACTGATACATTGCCCAGATTGTTGATATACTAAGCGGAATGAATTTATAGACTTAATTGGAAAATGTAAACGATTGATAAAAACAAACAAGCTATTGTTTTAGGATACTAATAAAACAGTAAGAGAAATTTGACCAACGAGAATGTAGAGAAGTCAGACATGAGCCAAACAAAATAATCCTGAGTAATGGAAGGGTATAAGAATACGCCCTAAAGTGGGTGTGTGAAGAAACTGACCAATAAGAACAGCAAAGCCATCAGAGATAACTAGAAGAAGCTTCTCAGGAGAAAAAAAAACGACAAAAAAAAAAAAAAAAAAAAAAACAACAACAGAGAGACAAAGGGCCACTCAGGGCGATTGGCAGATGCAGTTGTGATTTGGAAGTTGGAGTCGCCGTTTGATTTCGGGCCAATGAACTTGTGTTTATGTCCTTAACAACCCAGCTCTGGCGGAGAAGACAATAAAAACAAATTCCAGAAATCGTATAAGGATCTTCGGAGTTTGTAAACTAAATCATTGTTACCACCGTTAAGACTTCAATTTTGTTGAATTGAAAAACATTAGAAATTAGACAACCAGTGTCCAACATTGAAGAATTATAGTAATGTAGATAAAAGTTTGCTTTCAGGACTTGTTTGATATAACTCGTAGCATTCTCGTGCTATGAGCTAATACTACGAGCTATATTGAACAAGTCCTGGAAGTAACGTCCCACAAAACAACAGCTGTACGGCCACTTACCTCCTATCTCTAAAACTATCCAAATAAGACGAACAAGATATACAAAACACGTTTGGAGAAGTAAGGATTAACTCATAAGCGACGTTCTCCTATGGACCCCTTCAGACGGATGTGCAAGTGTTAGATGACCTACTAGAACTTATGTACAACAGCTCAGCACAGACACAGAAAGTAGTCTGGAGAACCTACCCGAAGCGATGAATGATATAGATGAATGGCGAGAGAGAGTCAGGGAAATCTGTGCTAGTGGCACAACATAATGATGATAATGAGGAGGTAAAAGGTTAACTTTACCTGCAATCCAAAACCAGAATAAACAGTTTTATACTTATATTTATAACAGCATTTTTCATTATTGTTGTTGAATGGTCTATGTTTGCTTTAATTGTGAGCAGCGATCTTATTTGGAGAGGTAATTGACTTATTAGCAATCATTAATTCAGTTTGGTGCAATACAACTATCCAGTATAATTTGTTCAGCTTAATGACAAAAGGAGCTATCAGTAGCAGTCCTATCACAAATGGTTATGTGATCAAAGATTGGACAAGAGTCTTACCCGATATTTGTGTTGAAAACAATGAAAGAACTTCAAACTACTATATATTTTCAAAAAAGTTTTCCTCTAACAACTTTATCAAGGATCCTCAGCTCTCCACATTTTAATCCTATTTACCAACCCCACCCCGCTCTGGCAGGATATGACACAAGGTCAATTTTTAAGCGGAGTTTAACAGGTTTGAATTCAGAGTTTTCCTTCTCCTAGACTAGTTGCCTCACCAAGGCAGAAGAACCAAGTCTGCCCTACTATTTACCCATACTGGAGGGAGAATAATTGGATTCATACCTTTCCCAAGGGTATTAGTGCTGTGTGAAATGCAATCAGTCTAGTCCAGGATTTGAACTCGTGTCGCCGTGTCCATTTCCTACGACGATAACCATTATACCACGGGCACCTCCATCTTTAATTTTAATTAGCCGTCATTAAATGTGCCATAAGAATCGATTTATTAAGAATAAAAGTAAACACTAAATATATATGTCTAATTATGTTATTATTTATTAATTTTGATAAGACAAGATTTTGAGGGGTTTTTTCTTGCGAAAACAAAGAAAACTTGAGAATTTTTTAAAATTGAGTTTTTGAAAACACAGTATCAGTTTACAGGTGTTACATTCTAAATAAAATTCAAATCCCACCATGATTTATGAAAATTTAATCGTTGCTAAAATGTTTGTAAGATGTATTGTGTCATCGACTGACTGTTATAGGGACGTAGTAGATACTGGTTATGTAACCAAGGACTAAGTTATTCACAGGAATATTTTGGCTTAGCAAGATGATTCGATATTATCTACAGATTTCACCATCCACTGGGAGAGAAGGAGTCTTGGGAACTATCTACCACAGATATCGAGGTTCTACTGTATTTTCATTCTTTATATAGAAATTAATAGTTCGTAGTGTTAATAATCAGCAATACTACTAAAAGGATTAAGCATTTTGTGCTACTCGCTTCAATACACTGGAATGCCCCTTTTTAAATTGAAGTGTAAGTATTTACCCAACCATTCTCCCATGAGCAGGATGTGACACAAGGTCAATTTTTAAGTGGAGTTTAACCGGTGTCAATCCAAGATTTTCCTTTTCCTAGACTGGTTGCCATACCAAGGTTAAAGAGCCAAGTTTGCTTTACTATTTATCCATAGCTGGAGGAGAATTCTTGAATGTATAGCTTTCCCAAAGGTATTGGAGCGGTGCGAAATGCAAACAGGCTAGTCTAGTAGTAGCTTCGGTGGTATATATACTAAAATAGTCTAGGATTTGAACGCGGGTCACCGAGTTCATTTGCTACGTTGATAACCATTACACCACGAGCGCCTCCATACATAAATTGATATGTATAGTTGGAGCTGATTTTCTTCTTGGAAATGTTAATCTAAATATCTTGTCCTGATTAAAGAAAAATCAGTGTTGTGCAGTGAATTCACGTGTTGGGATTATAGGATTTTTCGGCTGCAGGTAATTCTACAACGAATGTTTTGGTCACATTTTGATTTCAAGATGAAAATATGTGCTTAATGTATATATATATATATATATATATACAGAAGTACCCGATATATATATATATATATATATATATATATATATATATATATATATTAGCAGAAGTACCCGATTCATGACTGGACTTAAAGGATTTTATGAATACCAATGTGCGAGATAGAAAGGGGGAAGAAAGAGAGGAGTAAGCCAAGAATTAAAAATGTGTCCCTATTTGTCTTTTATTCTATTAATTGTTTTTATTCATTTATTTATTTATTTATCTATTTATTATTATTATAATTTTTTCACATCACCTAACGTTGATGGTCTTCCACTGGAGTTTGAGTGATAGCAAGTTTCCTCAAGTCTCCAGGACTCTTCTCAGTATTCTGATCGTTCTCAATAATGCTGTAGTTTGGATGGTCTCCACTCGTCCGCCAACTCCCAAGCCCTCCAGTCTCTTTAGTAATCATTTAGTTATCGTACCAAAAGCACCAATAACAATGGGTATAATTGTCACCAACATGTTCAACAATTTTTTTTTTTAGTTTACATTTAAGATGATTCAAAAAATTTGTAACTCTCCAATGTTGAAAGGTTTAAAACATTTTCATGATTTTTTTTTTTTTTGTCTCCGATAAATGTTTTTTTTTTTCACAATTAGTGCTGAGTTGCAATTTTTTAGTTAATAATTTCCGAAAAGATAGCATAGTTTTGATTTATATTTTTATTTTTCCTCAAAAATTTAACAGGGGGTGTCCTCATGGTGTAATGGTTAAAGCGATGGACTGCGGAATCGTAGTAAGCGAATTCGTACTGCAGTTGCGCTATTACGTTCACTTTCGGACAAATATCCTCCCAGCTATGGGTTAAATAAAACATCTACTGTTCTTCTAGGGGAATAGCTTTGGCATTAAATAACTTACAAAGGTTGATATGCCATAAAACAAAGAAACCAAACCAAAAATCTAACAGTAAAAGAATCTAAGAATTAACATCTTACAATTGCCTTTTATTTTAGAAATTTTTTGCTTACATCAAAAACATATCTAAAAATAACCCTTAACTCGTAAGTGGTTTGAGACTATTCTTATTTGGTTTTACCAAAGATTTTTTAAAAAATGTAGCAAAAACTTAAATTCAGTTCTTAATTGTCTGTTAAGTTACAGTGATTAAAAATGTATTCGTTTAATTCATTTTCCTTTTTTCCCTATAAAAATGTAATAAGCAAAAGAAGCTAAGAATAAAAAATGTGTCCTTATTTTTCGGTGGAGAATTTCGCGTTTTAATTCAAATGAAAAGTATTCATTCATTCTGTAAATAGTTTATTTCCTCTTAAAAAGTTTTTGAGTTACACTGATTAAAAATTAATATATTTTGTTTTTTACAAATATGAAAAGTAAAGTGTAACCCTGGTATAAGAGAGTTATCGGGACCAGAGAATAAATCTCTTATATCCGGGTTTGGTCTATTTTTTTAAGGTAACACAGGTTCTAATTTGGGACCAGAGAAATCTATCTTATTTCCGAGTTTCTCTTATATCAGGGTCTCTTATATTTAAAAATTCAGTTTTGAAGTTATCAATAAGCAAAGATTTTGTTTAATTCTATTTTTTTAATCATCTAAAAATTTAACATTATTGGTAGATACAATAAAAAGAAGCTGGGAAAAAATGTATCCTTAAAATAAAAACAAGCTAAGAATTAAAAATGTAAAATTTTTCGTATTATAGATCCTTTTTTTAGTTTGCATTTAAAATAGTATTTTAAAAAGTACCCTTTAGTTTGAAACATTTAAATAATTTTTTTTTTAGTTCTTTAAAAAATTAAAACAAATTTTTACGATTAGTACTATTTTACAAAACAATAATTTTCGAAAAATTTTTTAATTTAAATTTCGCCAATGGAATCTGTGTGATATTTAAACATAGCGTCTTACGAAGTACTAAAGAGTTGCACATGCATTTTTGTACTTATAAAGAACTGTGAAGAGTTCAACCAATCGATTGACTTTTAATTATTGGATTATATAATTTAATCAGTAAAAATCAAAAACTAAATGTTGTACTTTTCCTTATAATAAACATATTAAAACATATTCGTGATTTTAATGCTCGATGACATTTCTTTTCTGAGTTATAAGTCGACACGTACATATCCAAACAATGTGACTTTTATATATATATATATATATATATATATATATATATATATATATATATATATATATATATATATATATATATATTCTATCCAGTAAATCCGGAGTAGGGAATAAGTCCAATCAGGACCAATAAGACATTCAAAAATAGAATATTAAATTTAAATAATCAATGCAATGTACATTAAGATATAGTTATTACTCATATAATTAATGTTTTATGAATATTTCATAAGTTTTCATAGCAATTTTTTTTGTTTATTTTTAAAGACAAATAAAATAGATTAAAATTTTCTTTTTAAGAAAAATGAAAATACTTAAAATGAAATAGAACCACAACATATAAACCTAATGCAATATACTAAGATAATCTAATATATCAATACTTATTCACTTAATTATTTCACTATTATATTAAAATAGTTTTTGTATTACATTATAAATTAAATCTATATAAAGTATATTATTTATTTCAAATAAAGTTAAAACGATTATTGCTTAAAATAAAGAGTAATATTTCAAGTACTTTCATAAAAAATTGTTGACTCATTTGTTTTGTATAAAAACAAACAAAAGGAAATATTGCATTTTTTCAAATTACAAAGCGCAAAATAACAAACATAGACTATAGTACACAATTATCGAGTAAAATAAATTGATTTAGATTTATGATTGCATTTCATTTTAAATTAGATCTAGTAAGTAAAGTTATTTTCATTTTGAAAAACAACCAGACGGAAACGTCCGATTACCACATAGTGGATATGCAGTATATATTGTTATTCATTTAAAAGTTATTTTTCTTTCTAATATATTCCTACTGATACGGTTGTCTTTATAGAATACACCTCGTATTGAATGAATATTACTTTTTCTTTTATTACATAAAAAGCTGGTTAAAGCAGTCATTTAAAAATTGCGCATAGCTGCTTAACACGTCCGCTCCTGTGAACGTAGTAGTATCAATAATTATCATGGAGCTGTGTTAGGAATTAATTAACACAGCTTTATGTTAACAACAGGAAAATATTTGAGGACAATAATTGCAGGAAAAGAATGTTAACGTTAAAAATCGTTATACTGTTAGTAGTGAAATATATATATATATATATATATATATATATATATATATATATATATATATATATATATATATATATCTGTGTGTGTGTGTGTGTGTGTGTGTGTGTGTGTGTGTGCAAAAAAAAAAAAAAAAAAATAGAAAGGAATAATTTTTAAAGGGTCGTGTGCGACAGTCCTAACGTACGAAATGGAGAATGGGATCGGCAAACCCCGGGCGGGATACTTTACATTCACTTCGCACTAATATTGCTTTTGAGAAAGGCATGAATCTACTTCTGCCTATTCAAGCAATGGGTAAATACTGGCAGGGCAGTTGAAGGCTTTTAGCTTCGTAAAGGCAAACTTCTTAAATTCTTGGACGTTTTTAATAGGATCGATCCTTACCGCTTGTACCTATGTACCATGTAACCCAAAGAGGGGATAGGTACCGAGTAACCTTCATGTATACAATGAAGGGGAATTACTCTGCATGGCACCCCGATAATTTTAGAGTTCATGAGCAACGCTCGTCATCCGTGTAGGATGTTGAATAAAAAATAATTGTAATAACACCACTCTCGAACATTAATAGTGGTGTCACTAATGATAATGATTGAATAATCAGGATATCGAATAAATAATATTTAAAAAAAATGTATTTGATCAAAAGCAGGCGTTTCCGAGAAGTTGTTATCAAACTCGTAAGAATTAAATTGTATGATTTCCTTTAACAATGTGAAAACAAATTTGTTGTGTTGGTAAAAATGAATTAAGATTTAAAAGACGCCACACACACACACACACACACACACACACACACACACACACACACACACACACACACACACACACACACACACATGCCCATGGGCGCATGTGTGTGTGTAACACATCATTCTCTCCGAATAACCCATCTCTAATGGACTCTTCCGATGACGTAACAGAAATGGAAATTTATGTTATGCTAAACTTGATAATAATACTCCATAATTATTCATTGGTAAACAAGGAATGTTCTGGTGACGTACTAGAAATAGAATTTTCTGTTATTTCATACTTGAAAAATGAAATGCCATAATTTATTTGTCTGAAATTATTTTTAGCTAGAAGATTATTTTTAGAACGAAGATAAATGTATAGAAAATGAAGCAGGGAATAACTGTTTATCTTTAATTTTACCTTTCAATGGAATTTGGAAATAAACAAGAAAATGCCAAACCATATAAAAACGATTGAAATTTTATAAGCATTATATAAATACAAAATTATTTTATATTGCCATTGTTGTTGTTGTTGTTATTATTATTATTATTATTATTATTATTATTATTATTATTATTATTATTAGATAAGCATGAGTAAACTAGTTGATATTATCTCAGACTTGAATTTTCTTAGTAAAATATTAAGTTACTTAGGACGGAATATCACTTAAATTTTTGTAAATTAATAATTCAATTAATAAATGTTTGATTTAATTCATCTCTTTTAGAATGCAATGAATCAAATAATTACATGTTTATATTTTAGCTTGCAGTGAACATTAGAATTTTTTAAATATCATACATCAACGAAAGAAACATTTTTGTCGTTACCTGCATTATTTGTCTTTAATTCAGTGTTAAGTCGTCCTTACCGGACCACCCCCACCTTATATACATACACACAAAATATTTGGTGAATAAGAAATCGTAAATTTTAGTGGTGAAAAAGAAAATTAGTAATAATGAAAAAAGAATGATGGACGTTATCCTCTTTTTCTGAAGATTATTACTTAAATTAAAAAAAAAAAAATTAAATTCTCTCAAGTTTGCTTTAATAACATTTTTCCCTCTCCATCAAGACAATAAATAAGTATACACTGTACAATATGGAGGTGCCTGTGATGTTACGAATACCGTCGTAGGAAATGGACACAGTGACCCGAGTTCAAATCCTGGATAAGGCTCTTTGTATTTAACAGAGTTAATATCCTTGGGAAAGGTATGCATCTAACTGTTCTCCCTCCAGTTATGTGTAAATAGTAGGGCAGACTGAGTTCTTTAACCTTGGTATGGCAACCAGTCTAGGAGAAGGAAAACTGAATTCAAACCTGCTAAACCCCGCTTCAAGCAGTCGGTTGATACATAAGTATATATCCTAATTTGATAATAGCCATTTTCAATTCGGTTAGAATATACTCATTTTGTTGTTTGTTTGTTGCCTATTTTTAAACCGCTAACACAAGTAAAACTAATATAAGTTGAATTTTCATTTTTACTTATCGAGTTTCTTTCCATTATTTTGCTAAAAACGTCAAGAAAGAGTCATGATTATTAATTAAACAATTTTCAGAAAATATATTCTTTTGAATTTTTATGAAACTTTTATTAAAAAGTTGCGTAAAATATAAAAGAAAAAGGACAAACTAATACTTAATTTAAAATATTAAAATATATACGAGAATAAAAAATAGTTTCGGAGATTTTTATTCCCTCAATTACGTAAAAAATCACATATCGTTCATACTTTTCATATGCGAGTAATATTAATGTGAACTTTTTTTTAAGTAATTTATTTACAGTTCATAAGTTTTTACAGTTATAGAAATAAAATAATAGATAATTTGTTTCAATATCCCAGGTGGCTGAAATGAATATCTATAATCCTTAATCCAACATCAACATCAGAGAAAATTAACGACAATGAATAAATAAATAAATAAATAAATAAATAAATAAATTTTCAAAAGAACCAAAAACAAACATTTCCTGAAAACATCGCTTTATTCGTTTCAGAAATACCTTTCGAAAACAATAGGGAATGGAGTAGAAAACGGACGTTTCGGCCGCACTTACAAGAGATGTATCTTAAGATAAATTATAATCTTAATATATAAATTTAATGGTATGTACATTGCCATTAATCTACGTGGGTTCCTGTTTTATAATCATTTTTTTTACAACAGTTCAATAATAAATAATGTTATGTAATATAATTAAGATTGTTTTATTTGACGTTTTCTATTTTACTTCTTTAATTTTCATACGAAAGCTATTTTTTTTTTAATTTAATAGAAGAAAAATTAATGATAAATACTGAATGTATAGATTTCTTTACATAATTGATATTTATTGTCTTCTGTTGACTTTTATTTACGAACATTTTATAGCTCATTTTTCTTTTTTTTATTATAAAAGGAAACAAAATGGGTTAAATGTTATTTGATTTTTAGTTTTTGATGACAAAATTTTTGTTTTATGGTTACAGCGGAAATTATAATGGTTATTATTAGTGCTGTTACTTAAAAGGACGGAAAAAGTAGAAGTAGTAGTAGTAGTAGTAGTAAATTGAAAAAATGTGGCACCTTAAAACTACCGCCGTACCAGTAATAGAGGGAGCCCTGGGTTCGATCAAGAAAGGGGCCGATTAAAACATTAACAAGATACCTGGTAGTCCCAATCCATGTGAAATACGGAAAATTGCACTTTGCGGAACTGCTCTTCTCTTTAGGAGAGTACTATCAACGTGACTGAAAAATAGCACCCAAAAAAGATAGCAAAAATATATAGAATATATATAATAACTACTTTTCCTCAGCCTATGTCTTGAAAAAGACTCGGTAAAGGATTGTAAGAAACCGAAAATGAAGCTGAAAATCAAAAAAATAAAAATAAAAATAATGAAAATGAATAAAAACAATAATGATTTTTTTAAAAATTAACGGTTTATTTGAATTTTAATCGAGCCAACCCTATTCGTACAACTACTCCTAAATGTCATTTTCATGGAGGAATAACGATTTTCCCTTGGAAGAATCAGAAACCATTGAATTTAAAAAAAAACCAACATTTTTTAGAACTAACTTTCATTCATTTTTTATGAAGGAAAAATAAAATTGAATTATAAAAATAAAACAAAACAATTAAAAACTTCTTAAGGGGTGTTAACTTTTTTTTTACCCAAATATCTGGACAATTAAAATCTCATTATTTTAAGCTATAAAATATCCCTTGTTTTAATTATTCGAAATATACCAACCAACAAAATATCATTTTTTAATTTGAAATAAACAAACCAAACTCGAAAAACTCTTTATTTTAAATGATAAATACTTTTTTAAAAGGATTGTTTAAAGTAAATAAACAACCTTTAACTCATTTTATTACCTTTTATAAAATAAATGAATAAATAAATAAGCTATATAAAAATTTAGAAAACAGTTACAAACAAAATATGATAAATTATGTTGCATATCCAAACATTATATAATCCTCATTGATTTTTCCTTATGAAAATTTAAAAAAAAAACAAAAAATTTTCGTTTAAAAAGTTGAAAATAAATTAAGAAAACACTTAACATTTAATTATCTATGCGTTATCATTGAAGAGTTGTAAAATTCCATGTCTGACCCCAGATTCATCAAAAACTTTGCATCTTAACAGCCGGTACTTGCATCTGTACGTTTTGGAGAGTATATTCCCATGGACACCGCTAGTACTTCGGTCTTTGGGATTTTATTTTTGGAACAGCGAGATTATCACTCGTTCTCTCCTGATTAATAATTCCTTAGGTTTTTTAACTAATTTTGTTATCTGAGCTCGATATGTGTGTTACGATTCCCCCAACTTTCATATTTTCCAGTGAATACTTTTATTTATTGATTACCTACAAGTAATTATTTTAGGATTATCATTTATCTTTCAAATAAACCTAAGCTTACATTCTTACTCAAGGGATTATCTCGACTTGTAAGATATTATAAGATCAAGTAGATTAGTAAATTCCTTTGATAAGACTCATCATTTATTCTATATATCCCAGCTATGTGAATATGATAATGAACACTGTTTATCCTTTTTCAATATATATATATATATATATATATATATATATATATATATATATATATATATATATATATATATAACTTATATTTCCCGTAATTTACGGTTTCGGTCATAAGTAATTAGAGAAGACAAGAATATATAGAAGAAAATTTATATTAGTTTAAGTTATATATATATATATATATATATATATATATATATATATATATATATATATATATATATATATATATATATATATAAATTCTTGTCTTCTTTAATTACTTATGAGCAAAACTGTAGATTACAGGAAATACTTTAGTTCATGTCAACTTTTGAAATCAGTCATTCATTTTGAATTAAATATCAATACATATACGTAGAATCTCTCTCTCTCTCTCTCTCTCTCTCTCTCTCTCTCTATATATATATATATATATATATATATATATATATATATATATATATATATATATAATGAATTCGTCTTGACTATTTTTGCTGGAAAATGCTAAGAATAAATGAATCCGGTTCATCGCTCTTTTACAAGACATACAAACAAGTCTTAATATTTTAATTGCCTTTTACTGATTTTTAAATCTTTTAATATTTCAATTGCCTTTAAATTTCTTAATTGCCTTTTACTGATTTGAAATCTTTTAATATTTTACATATTTCAATCTTTTAATTGTCTTTTGCTAATTCTAAATCTTTTAATAAACAGGAGCAACTCTTAGAACATACTTTGTTCTAGATTCAAATTCTTTAGACCAATTTTGAAAGATAGACTGAATACTACAATACAAATAGTATAGTTGACTGCATCATATTATAATAAAAAAGAAGAGTTACCGTTCCGTAGTGGCTTATGTGCTGGACTGCAATATAATAGTAAGCTAATTTGAACTCCAGTCGCGCTATTACATTCACTTTCGGACTAATACCTTCGGGAAAGGTATTAACCTCCTTATTCCCCCAGCTATAGGTTAAATAGTACCACTACTATTCTTTTACAAGGATGGTTTTGGCATTAGATAACCCACAAAGGTAGATATGCCATTAAAGAAAGACGCCAAACCAAATTACAATAGAAGCCGTGTGGTAGACTGCATTCTTCAATAGTACCGAAAATTTTGTTTTGAAAGAAATCTATATGACAGTTCATAGTCAGATCAGTTCTAAACAATAGTTTATATTTGTCAATGAAGCGTTAATGATGGCATTATAAATCTAGTTTGATTTATGCCACTATTTGTCAGGAAAATAATATGAAGTCTGGCCACATTATTTATATTGCTGATAGTTATTTACTAAGCTTAAGTTTAGTTGTGGAATACGGCCAAAACAAGGGAACATTTTATGAAAACTGAATTCATTTACTAAAGGTCTGCAATCCTGGTTCGCCAACCAATACACCGTGAAAGACGCTTCAATATTCAGAGATACGTTGTTGACCAGATAACCTAAAGCAGCGATGAAATTAATGGAATCCGTTGAATATTTTCAACTGCATTCACAATAGCATCACTGCTCACTCAAGAAGTTTGTTGGTTGGAGAAAAATATCTAACCGGACAATTATAGAGATTTATGAATTAAAATAGCTGATACTAGAGGCTCAATTTAAAAGTTCCTAGCGTATGTATCCTTTTTTATTGAACCTACGATAAAATATTTGTGTAGCACCGAAAAATAGGGATAGTAGGAATAGAGTGATTAGCAGAGATACTACTGTTGAAGTGTTTAATATTTTCCTAGCAGGAAATCGATAGTTTTATCAATACAAATAAAGTTCTTGCAAAGTGAGAACAATCAACGGTTGAAATTGCTTTACGTCTTACAATTTTTCCCAATCCAGATTCCGAAGATAAAAATCAATGGCTGACTGTCAAAATATATCGATATTTTAGTTCAACATATAATAACTGCTCGTTATTCTTTCTCTAATCCCGATCTTTGCATATTTTGAGAGAAAAGCGAAACTGGAGTTTTATAGAGTGATATTATCTTATAAAAAGATCCTTACAAACCCTCTGCTTAAATTGGTTTTATGCTGAAGAATATTTATTTCTTTGCAATCTGGAAACTTATTCTTTATACTTCCTTCATTGCCACGTGGAGTTGACTGTTTATTGATTTTTGCTAACGATTTTTTTAACACAACCTTCTCTATAAAGGCAGTGGGACTTTTTAGTCTCCTCGGAAAACCTTTTCCTTTCCAAACACGTCCAAAGTTACACAATGTGTATCCCATTTATCAGAATTAGACTTTAGTCTCCTATCATATGGCCGTATAAGTCTTTGACTAGCTAGCTTGCTACTGCAACACCGACATTCTAAGTGGCTGTCTTTGACTTATTAATCCAATTGACCGTTCTGGCCAAACCACGTAATACTTTCAGCCTCAAAATATCTGAACATTTCTGATCCTCCCATACGGTTCCCGCCAAATGTCCCTTCCAGCTTCTTGCTTTTTCACTCGTTTTGCTATTTCTATGATCTCCCAAATCCCAAATTTTCAACTTCCAAACAAGATCCACTTAGTTAACTGCCAACGGCTCTTTTCCTGACTAGAAAAGTAACTCTATTATCTAAATGTATTGTTTAAAGATAAAAATTTATTGGTATTAGGGCTAAGACAAAACGAACCAATGTCCATCATCCATGACTTACCGATACTTTTTTTTATGATATCAAAAATATATATCCTTCTTCCGTATAAAAATCTATGTCTCTTTTCAGTATAAAGATATGTATCCTTTTTCGGTAAAAAGTCCCTTTTCCATATAAAAATATGTCCCTTTTCTGTATACATAACACTTTTCTATATAAAAATATGCTTTTTTCATTAAAAAAATATATGTCCCTTTTCTGTATAAAAATGTGCCTCTTTTTTGTATAAAAATGAAAAAATGCAATAAAGAAGCACAATGGTTGACTTTTAATAACTTTATACTTACGGATGATTCTTTTCTTTGTTTTTTAATCAGGGAACAACGAAAGTAAAATGCAATATAAAAGGTCATGACAGTATTCAAGACACGTGACTGTGTTAATTCACAACATACAAAGACTGATTTCAAATTAATTTTGGTATTTTAAGCAAATAGATTATGTTCTGAAATAAGAAATTTCATAACAATTAGATAACTAAAACAAATAATAAATATTTGAGCTTCAGACTAGTCAAAGCTACATAAGTCATCCAATAATTGTGTTTAAAAGTTCGTTCAAGGGCATAGTTTGAGTGAAACCTTTATAATCAAAATATGAGGTAAAGTAAGTTTCTTTTATCATTCATTGATTTTGTTAACATATTGTTGATGGTTAAAAATGATTACGACTTTTTTTTTCAGGTAAATTTTCCAATTTGCACATGATCTTAACGACAATAGATAAAGTAAAAAAAAAAAACCTGAATCGAATACATTGTATTCTCTTCTGATTTATCGTACAAACAAAATAATGGCAATTCCAATTCACAGGAGAGCACTCACTGGATGTTGTCAGGGCCGAGATTTTTTTCCACGATGAAAAAAATGAGTCTTTGCGCATAGGCTCCGTGCACGGTGAAATGTTGATAGAATTTTCTCACAAAAAATAAGATTAAAAGTAATTTTTCGACCAATCTATGACCTTCACGGTTAAAAATAACGAAAGACCAAAGTTGATCCGATTTGAATAAGGGAGAAACTATGAATGATGAGATTCTTTCGAGGTCCAGACAGAGAGGAATGCACAGCTAGACGCTAGACATCGACTGGTGGCCTACAACGTTCAACTTTACACAACACCCGTCTTAAACTCCCTAACACGGTTTTTGATGGAAGCCGCGTGACACCAGAATCACCGCCTCACCTACATCCCTCTTCTTTAACTCCGATGTTTCTCCTTCCCTGTCGACAGGCTGACCGCATAAGTCGGTGACTCACCCCTACCAACACATATATATGAACATTTTTATTCCTCGATTTTCACTACCATTCAACATACATCAAATTTCCTGAAAATAACTCGTTCCTGTCAATACAACTACGAACATTTTCTTCTCAATTTCACGCACATTTTCATATCCCCCAACAATTGTTTGAACCTTTTGTTTCTTGTTTGTTAATACAATTGTTAAATTCTTCCCTTGTCTTCTTGTTTGATTTCCAACTCTGTGTTTTGTCCTTTCCTTGCAACCGTACGTTTGATATAACATTTTCATTTTTAAAATAAGACTAAAATAAATACTAAATTACCACAAGAAGATATATTAACTAAATGAAACTAAACAATTCAATTACTTTTTATGGCATAATCACTAAATGAAATGCATTTCAATAGAATCATTAACAATCCCCTTGGTGAAAAAACAGGACATATCTTGACAAAAAATAAAATCTAAAAGCGATATATCCGTGTGCATGTGTGTTCAACCTTCAATCAAAAACTATAATAATTAGATACATAAAACCTTATATATTCGATTTCAGCTTCTTCCAAGGAAGGTTTTGATATAGGTTGTTTGTTTGGGTTTTAAGGTGTATCAACCCTTGTACGATATTTAATGCCAAATCCATTTTTATACATATATATTAAATATATATGATTTGTAAGCGAAGTGTTTGTGGGCAACATTTTTAGATGGGCCAGTGCTCATTTGTCTGCACACAGTTAACTGACTTAAAGTATTTCCAACTAACACTAATATTTTTATTTGCACACACTTATATGGTTTCAAGTATGGCTTGAACATACTAACAATTCAATTTAGCGTTAGTCATTTGTTTGCACACAGTTAAATGGTTAAAAATTTCTGTTTGACTTTTTGGCGGAACCCTAAAAGGTACTACCACTCCGGGTCAGAGTGAACCTGGGAGTAATGGCAATGAAGGAGTACTCCACATTTCTTAAAGCTCTAGGACTTAAGCTTTACCATCAGATGCAGTTTACTCTAATACTCAGGACAATTAATCTATTTGACCCCAAAATGGGACCCTAACAGAGTGACCCTGGAAGTAATGGCAATGAAGGAGTACTCCACATTTCGAAAAGCTCCAAGACATAAGCTTCGCCATGAGATGCAGTTGAGGGGATGTCTTACCCTTCTGCAGAGACGCAGCCGGCGTATTCTATAGCCTGAACAGACTGGGTTTAGATTTGATATAAAATCTGTGCACGATCTATAGAATAGAGATGTTTGTGAAAAAATTATTGTATAATAAGTTGTTCTATGAAGAAAGTAATAATGCTCATCTGAAAAATTCTTTAATTCGACTAAAAATGAATTATTTATTGAATAAGAGGGCAACCCCATGTTAGTGAAGGGAGACACCTGTTGGAGGTTTGACAATCGTTGGTAAAGAACACTTTTCTGTGAAGATTAGATCGAGACAGTCAATAGATAGTTAAGGATGTGCGATAAGTATCGATAATTATAAGTACAGGTAAAAAAAAGGACAGAGGAGAAGAAATTTGAAATTCTCAAAAGCTTCATCGTTCCTTTCATCGTTACTCTTGTATCAGAAAGAACTTCGTATTTTTGTTTGGCGCGTAAATTAATTTGACCGTTATGGTCGTCGCATATTTTCACCCAATGAGGATGACTTATCCTATTCTACCTGGACCATTTTTCCTGGGCAACATAAAAACGATGAAAGCCCGCCAAATTCTCTCTCTCTCTCTCTCTCTCTCTCTCTCTCTCTTCCTCAGAACCTTTCGAGCAGGACAGACAGACGGACTTTCTGTCCTCTCACTTCATAGCGGCAGAACCGTTACACCAGGAGGAAAGTCATCTAATTTATGGACCTTTGAGTCTACCCTCCTTGACCAAAGGTTCCCAGTTCAATATAAATTAGATGTATTTATTCCGCCACTTAGAGGAACACTTTTATGTCGCCTCTAACTTTTGCTATGTCAACAGCAACGCGTAATTCCGATCAGACATTCAGCTATTTCATTCCTCCTAACTCTGTGGGAGATCATCATTCTTCTCTCTCCCACTGCTAAAGGGCTACGCTTATGGCTGACTACATCATTCCTGTCCTTATTCAGCAAGAAAACTTTTACTATGACTGTAGCGATACAAATCTCGCACAGATACTCAGCTGCCTTATTTCATCTATATTCTGCTTATCTATTTTGAAGACATTTATTCCTCACTCCAAAATTTATGGGACTTAGAACTACAGGCTGAACACCAAATGCTTGCTCGTCACCTTTTAACTGTTTTCTTTCCACTACGACGACCAGCACAAGGACTACCTCTCAACTCAAGCCTTTATTAAAATTCTAAATCAAAAACTTTTGGTATCTTCGTTCGACTCATATATTTTTACTTTAAATATAACGGAGAGGGTAATTTAATCACCTATTCCGTTATACTCTCATCTCTGTGTTCACGAGAGATGGTCAAGATACATTGTAAATTTTCTTGGTCGAAAAGCACCACAAAAGAAATCTTACTTTTTAGTTCCATAAAAATTTATGAAAATGAGGTTGAGAAAAACCCCTCTTTTTCTTTGTTTACTCTGTGTGAGGGAAGTTTTGTATAATTTTTGTATAAAGTTCAATATAAGTTCAACAACTAGCCTGGATTTGGCAAAATGGGGTCAAAACTCTTGTCCCCAAAGATAAGCAAATATTTTTTGGACAACCGAAGAGTCGGAATATACTTAAAATGGATTTTCGGAGATGGTTTAAATGAGCCTAGTTTGCTCTTCAAAAATCCGTAAATAACAGACGGAAAAACAACCAACTCAGTAGGATCCAAGCTAACAGCATGTGAGTACTCTTCATGGTGGCAGTGAAAACTCGGCTGGGATACGGTCAGTTGCTAGTCAACCAAGTCAGTGAGACATTTATAACACCAAGAAGTACCAATCGATGGAAACGGAGAGACTCTTGGAAGTCTACACAATAGTCTACGAAATCGCTAAAATTTGGGTCGTGTACAATATCAACCAAATACCCACGAAGCCTGAGAACTTTGGGATAGAAAGAAGGGAAGAACTAGAGATTTTACTTACCCGACTTTTCCCTCTGGATTCAGTAAGATATCTTCACTCTCTCAAAGAAGACATGACTGTTATTATCTATTCACCCAGAATACCGCTGCACCTTCACCACTTTTTCTACGTCTGCTGTAAACAATAAGTAAAGTTGGTGACCATAGTCGAGGGTGACCAGAAGGCTCCCTTCTCACCATAGCTACTACACTGAGGTGTATGGGAGGGGACTACTCCGTTCCCTTGATTGCTCCACTTTACGCTTGATCCCTACCTTATAATGCTGAGTTTTAAGCAAGGTGGCATCAAATACCATTTTTTAAGTTTTGGTATGACTCGACCTGGAATTGAACCCCGGTCTTCCAGACCATTGGTGAGCACTCTACTCATTAAGCCAATACTATTTCTTCCTTACCTTAAGTTTATAAAGAAGTCTTTTTCTACAATGCTTAAATTCTAATTAGGCACTCAACGGAAATATTTTAGTAAGCCTATTCTATTTATCTTTTTCTGTGTATTTCTAAGGATATTTGCCAATTTTCTACTTTTTATACGGTTTTAACAGTTCCCTTTTGTTTATATGCAATTGCAAGTTTTTTTTATATTTTGTAATGTAAGTTATTTTTTATATCCTGTATTTGTAAACGAAGAAATTATCCGTTTCAGTTTGCACCCCAAGTTCAACCCGCTTTGTGCGCAATGAATAAATGAATAAATGAATAAAAATAAAAAATAAAATAAAATAAACAAAACAAAAAACAAAACAAATTTATTCCAGTAAGTAGTTCCCTCTATGATTTAATATATCATATAAAATTTTATAGTTTATAGAATACACATCTTTTAGCCTTAAAATAATCAACCCCCAAAACATAGATAAGAACATTCTAGAAATCTCGGATCAAAATCGCATTAACATTGAAGTTACACTTTTATATTTTTCAACCAATCAGATAAAAACACAAAATAAGAACATTCTAGAAAATCCGGCTCAGAAACTAATTAACAGAAAAATATTTAGGCTTCAAAATAAATAAGTAATTATACGAATCTGATTGATCAAGAAATGTCTGCGCGCTTGAATTTTAGGACTCGCAATAAAACTTAACAATATCCTATTTTTGATCCACTTTAGTTAACCCCAAAAGTATTACAAAAACGTGGAATTTGATTAACTAAGACATTCCACTACCAGACAGAGAAAGGCAAAGACACAAAGGACACAGAGCGAAGAAACATGTGACGTTCTTTTGCCGACTACCGAAACGCGACACATTGTCGTCAAAGATCAAAATAAACGCACGCATAGACTTAAAAAAACAAAAGGCTCATACTTAGGGTCCCTCACATATATACACAGACGCATACACATGTATGTAAATAAAGTCAATTTTTATCCTCTTTATTTCGGCCAACTATGGACACATTGATTCAATAGACTTTCACAACACGTACACACGGACGAACAAATCCTTTTTTTAAACTGGCCATAGCTATATTTTCTACATGCACACACACGCACATAAAATGAACATTGTATTTTTAATTATCTTTATCCTGTTTGTTATGATTATTAGATTGCTTGTTTCTTAATATTTGTTGTTGTCACATTCCCTTTGTTTACGTGCTTGTAAAATTTATGTTGTATTTGTGGAAACGAAACCTAAAAGTAACTCCCGTAAATTACTGAATGTACTTAGTCCTCTACAAGTTCAAACCGGACTTGGGGTAGTTTTACCGGAGGTAATATACTGATTACTTCAGTACTTTATCTTGAGACGTCAAAGCATTGAACTATGTACAGTGTAACCCGGGTATAAGAGATATTTTCTCTGGTCCCAAATTAGAGCCTGTGTTACCTAAACAAAATAGACCAAACCCGGATATAAGTGATATACGGATCTAAGATATACCCGGATATAAGAGACTTATTATTCTGTTCCGACAACTCTCTTATATCTGGGTTACACTGTACTTGAGGAATTTCGATCGTATTTAACTTTTGTAATTCATCAAGGAATGTCGAGACAGCAGTATTTGGCCGAATTCTTTACGGACTTGTATCGACTGGATCATTACTTCATCCCTGGACGTTGGGATGTTAAATAATCTTCAGAACCTTGCGATGTTCTAAAGATTATTATCTCAAGGCCATATGCCTTGTCGAAGCATATGTCACGGCGTTCATTCTTTATGAGTTTTAGTTTAAGTCGGCCAACTCACTGTAAAGAAGGAAAGTGACGAGGTGACAAGAGAAGATCAGTCCGCCTTGGTGAGATTAAAGGTTTATTCAGAATAGATCAAAATGATTTGTCGAAATAAGTAAGGTATAAAAAATAAAATAAAATGAAAACTTGAAGTTGGACAAAGCAATTACGTGGGTTTATGTAATAAATCTTAATATTGAAATATCACTAGCTACTTGACGTTTGGACTGTGCTTATAGACAAAACATTTTTAGTGTTAAAAATGGATTTTTAAACAAGAAGTGGAAAATCTTTTTCTACAAAGTTCAGGTGAGTATTGATGGAACAATTTTTCATCATGCATCTTCATCTCCCAATTATTTTAATTTTGAAAGATTTTTGATGTGTTTAAATTTTGTTTTAATTTAGAATGAACATTTTAATAGGGTGATATTTTTTCCATTAAAAAATTCCCGATAAAAGCAACATCGATCTTAATAGCATAATTCGACGTTATAAATAATGAAAATTTATGCCTAATTTTTAAACAAAAATCTGGAATATGGTCATTTTTGTGTAACTATTGAAGAATTTAAGAAATAAGTTACTTAAATTTAAATATACATTTTAAAATTAGAGGTTGAAGTATTTTAAAAATTGACTTTTAATACATACTTAATGCTACCGGATAAAGTTTTAGGTTGATGGTTTCATTTAAAGGCATATCAACCTTCATGGGTTATTTAATGCTAAAGCCATCCTTGTATATGAACAGTAGCGGTACTATATAACCCATAGCTGTGAGGAGATAAGGTTTGGTTTGGTTTCTTTGTTTAATGGTATATCAACCTTCATGGGTTATTTAAAGCAAAAGTCATTCTTGTAGAAGAACAGTAGTGATACTATTTAACCCATTGCTGGGGAGGGGTATTAGGTTTGGTTTGGTTTCTTTATCTAATGGCACATCAACCTTTGTGGTTTATTTAATGCCAAAGCCATCCTTGTATAATAGTAGTGGTACTATTCAACCCATTGCGGGGGGATAAGGTTTGGTTTAGTTTCTTTGTCTAATGGCACATCAACCTTTGTGGTTTATTTAATGCCAAAGCCATCATTGTAAGAGAACAGTAGTGGTATTATTTAACCCATAGCTAGGGGCGGATAAGGTTAATTAGTTTCTCTAATTAATGGCACATCAATCTTCGTGGGTTATCTAATACCAAAGTCATCCTAGTAGAAAACTTGTGGGGGTTAGAAAAAATTTAAAAAAAATAAATCCAAACGTGCAGCAGTTCCCAGAATTCTCTGACAGTAAGTGAGATCTGCACATGCCTGAAAGACAAGACTTATTGGTGACTACTTGGACTGGAAAGAATTGCCTTCTTTCTTGATGCTGGAGGGAAAACCAAATGCCTGCTTAGCGATACGCTTGCTCATTCTCCCACCAGTAGCAGCTTTTGCTGAACATATCTACTAGACACAGCACTGACCTTCAAACTCACAATTCACCAGAAATGACACTCCTGTTAGCAGCCGTCTCTGCTGACATACCACACAAAAACACCACCGACTTTGGACTTATCACCCACCGAAAATGATTAATGTTTCAACGCCTCGTTTGGGAGATGCGACTGTTTCCTAAGACTCTTGGAACACATCTCGTTACAGAGTAGCCGTATTAAACCCCAAAAATAAAGTTGAAGTTTAAAAAGTATCTTCGTCTCCTTTCTTCATTCCTTCAATAATTCTTTTACTGCCTCCTACAGACAAAGAAGTCGCCAATGAGTTAGATGGGGTAAGAAAACAAATGGAGTCAGATATCCAAACCTAAAACCAACTACTACCAATTATGAAAAAAATAAGAACCACCAAATCTTCTTGTTCATTATAAACTGTAATAGTGCTATTTTACGCATAGCTGGGGGATAAGGTTTTACGTGGTTTCTTTGTTTAATGGCATATCAACCTTCGTAGGTTATTTAATGCCAAAGCTATTCTCGTAGAGGAACAGAAGTGGTACTGTAGAGCCCAAAGCTGGATTTCCCAAGGGTATTAGTTCAAAAGTAAACGTAATAGCATTACTATAGTTTGAACTCGCCAACTACGATGTCGCAGTCTGACACGTTAGCCACTACATCACGGAGACTCCCTTCCTCCTGGTTATTGAAGCTTTGGTCATCGAATATGTTACTGAATAATTTTGATCCTCTAAAACAGAAAACTTACTTCAAAAGTATGATCCCATAAGTCATCATCGAGCCAAAAAAATTTACTGGTTATAACTTCCTAATCTCAGAATATCTCTGAAACCAACTACTTCTTCATTTAAATCTATCATTTAAATTTGAATTTTCCATTTGAAGGCTCAAATTTCCAGTCAGATTCAGCTTCGTCATGGCCATGAACAACTTTCAAAGGCAATTAATGAAAGTTATCAGGTTGAATTTGCTGGTTTCTACTTTTTCACGCGAACTCAAACACACTCGTAAAGGTCTGCTAGTCTAGCTTGTTAACTATTTACATCACTAGAGGCACCCTAGTAATTTACTAAATGTTTTGGTTAGATGTGGCACAAGGCCCTGTGAATGGGGCACCTAATGAGACTCGAATTCACTCATGAAAGCTTGCTAGTCTAGCTGGTCCTGTTGTTCAATACATAAGGAAAGTAGGTAAAAAACAAACAAACAAACAAAAAACGAGGACGAAATGCTGAGAAGAACAAAAGACTACCAAATAAAGAAGCCGCATCTTATCTGAGATAAGTATATAAATGATATATCAAAATAAGATAACCTTTCCGTTAGTCATAAACTGCTAAAATAAAAAAAAATTAAAAAAATGAAAAACCTGGAAAGTAGTTAATAAAAAGGAAAGAAAACCAAATGCTGAGAACTAAAGGCTATGAAAGAAATAAGCTGCGTCTTATCTGAGCTACGTAGCCGTGCAAACGATCGAAGTAACCGACAGCTAAAGCTAGTTCGAGCTTTAGCACTGCGTAGCCGTGCAAACGGACGGGAGAAACCGACAGCTAAAGCGAGCTCGGGCTTTAGCGCTGCGCAGCTGTGCAAACGAACGCGGTAACCGATCGAGTGTTTAAGACCAGATAGTCTTAGGGTCCGTTTCGTGGTGCCGCCTTGTCGTCTGCTTCGGCGAGTCAATAAAGACCGCCAGAGATACTCCGACCCGCAGAAGGGGACCTCTGTTGGTCCTTAAAGAATTGTTGATATTGAGGGAACGCTACGACACCCTGCCGAGTTGTGTAAATAGAAATTTCTTCTATTAAAATGGACGTAGAAGTAAAGTACTTCTTTAGCCTGATATAGGCTAGCGAAGATAATTTATTCCATTTTTATAAGGTTTGTTTGGGCAGAAGTGTTTTGTAATTATGGTTAGTTTTTAATTTACTCCCTGTTTTAGCTGTAACGGTAGGTCAAGGTCGTAAAAGGGGCTTCGTCATTTCCGATCGTAACCGGACGTCGTTTGTAGTGGGGTGAGTAGTCCGATTTGTTTACGTTTGTAAACGGATCACGACACCTTCACCAATCCTTTGGGGATTGTTTTAAATGCATCAAATGACAATTGGTATCACCTTCATGTTCCATAGTTTTTTGTTTTTTTTTACTTCTCTAGCAAGGTCTAGGTATTTATGCGTCTTCACGGTTTCTTTTGATTTTACTCTGTGGTCTGCCGGAACGGTAAAGTCCACTATGTGGCGGGTTTTCTTTTTTGTTGACTATCAATAGGTCTGGTCGTTATTATTATTATTATTACTATTATTATTATTTACTCCTCTAGAGTTTTTCACATCAGTATTAGCTGATGGTTTTTCACTGGAGTTTGAGTGACAGCAAGTCTCCTCAAGTCTCCAAGACTCGTTTCAGGATTCTGGTCGTCCTCAGCAATGCTGTCGTTTGGATACTCTACCCGTCCGCCAACTTTCAAGTCCTCCAGGCCCTTTAATAATCCTTTAGTTACTGTGCCTAACGCACCAATAACAATTGGCACAGTCGTTACTTTCATGTTCCACAGTTTTTTTTTAATTCTCTAGCAAGGTCGAGGTACTTATCCTTCTTTTCACTTTCGTTCAGATTTATTCTGTGGTCCGCCGGGACAGCAAAGTCAACACTTTTGCTGATTCTCTTTCTTTTGTTGATTATTATGAGGTCTGGTCTTCTGGCCGGGATTAGGTGATCCGTTTGTATGTTAAAGTCCCATAGGAGTTTATGCGAGTCATTTTCTAGGACAGGCGCCGGGTTGTGCATATATTATTATTACTATTATTGTTATTATTATTATACTTGCTATTTTTTTAACATTAGCCTTAGCTGATGGTTGTTTTTGTTGATGTCTGAGTGACAGCAAATCTCCTCATGTCTTTAGAACTCTTCTCAGTATTCTGGCCGTTCTCAGTAATGTTGTTTGTATGTTCTCGATTCGTCCTCTGATATCCAACTTTTCTAGTCCCCCTTTCAAGCCTTTAGGGACCGTCCCAAGTATGCCAATTACAATTGAGAACACCGTTACTTTTACATTCCGTATCTTCTTAGTTCTATTGCAAGGTCCAAATACTTGTTTCTCTTTTCTCTTTCTTGGATTTTGCATTGTGGTCAGCTGGGACGGCAAAATTCGCTCAATGGCAGGCTCTCTCTCTCTCTCTCTCTCTCTCTCTCTCTCTCTCTCTCTCTCTCTCTCTCTCTCTCTTCTTCTTCTTCGTCTTCTTCTTCTTTTTCTTCTTCTTTTTTGCTTTCTTGTTAATTATCCATTAATCTGTGGTCTTCTGGCCAGGATTAGGTGATCTGTTTTTATCTCAAAATCCCACAGAATGCTCCTCATTCTCCAGGACAGTTTCTGGTTTGTGCATGTAACATTTGGCAGTATGGTCAAATTTTAATTTTTGTACAATTCCCTGTGGATCACCTTTCCCACCTAGTCGTGTCTAGTTTATTACATTTGTTTATTATGTGATTATCTGTTCATCTCTATCACCACATAATCTGCACTTGCTATTCTGTCGCGTATTATCGATTTTAACTTTGGTATAATTAGTCTATATGGTGTTATTTTGTACTGCAAT
This sequence comes from Sepioteuthis lessoniana, assembly GCA_963585895.1. Taxonomy (NCBI): domain Eukaryota; kingdom Metazoa; phylum Mollusca; class Cephalopoda; order Myopsida; family Loliginidae; genus Sepioteuthis; species Sepioteuthis lessoniana. Next base: position 12,893 of record CAUZXS010000269.1, on the reverse strand, counting down.
TAGAAGAAATTTAGTTTCTCTCTTCAAGTTTCCCTTTCGTAGCCCTTTTCAAGTCTTTTCGTTTCAGATTTCGCCCGTTTGTTACTTAAAATATCCATACAGTTATTTTCCTTCCCATTTCTGTTACCTAATTAATGTTGTTTTGTTTGATTATTATTATTATTATTATTTCACTCTTTGTGAGTTTTTCACAGAAGCATTAGCTAGTGGTCTTTCATTGGAATCTAAGAGACAGCAAGTCTCCTCAGGTCTCCAAGACTCTTCTGAGTATTTTTTCAGCCGATCTTAACAATGCTGTGGTTTGGATGACTTCGATTCTTCGCCTGCTTTCCAATTTCTTTAGTCTTTTTTTTTCTATTTCTTTGAAAACATATACCAAGCGTTCCAATTACAATTACAATTGGTATCACTGTCACTTTCATGTTACCCAGTTTGCTTGGTTTTTTAGCTCCCGGGCAAGATCCAAGTATTTTTTAAAATCTTTTCAATTGCTTTTATTTTTATTCAGTGATCCACCGAAACGGCAGAATTTACAAGATAACTTTTTTCTTTTTAATTAACTCTAAGTCTGGTCGTCTGGTCGGAATTAAGTGATCTGTTTGTATCATAAAACCCCCAAGATTTTGTTGTGTCTCATTCTTTAGGATGGATTAAAGTTTTTACTAATACCATTTTGTAGTACCTTCAAATTCTAATACCCTGCACAATTCGCAGTGAATCATTTTTCCCACCCAGTTGTACCTAGTCTTGTGGGCCCAGTCAACTGGGGCCGTAGAATACACAGAGATCATTTCTGCAGAGGGGTAAGACTCCCCCAACAAGTGTCTTGCATATGACACTAAACAATCTGATGGTGAGGCTCCAATAATGCTGGAGCTTTGGGGAATGCAGAGAACCCCTTTATTGCCATCTCTCCTAGGTCTACTCTGGGCCGGAGTGGTAGCACCTGGTAGGGTCCTATCTATGAGTCAAAATAGAACTAAAAATTGTACTTATGTTAAACTGAATTATTTGAAATAGAACTGTTAAAATGTATAAAAATGGAATTGCCATTAAATAACCTACAACGGTTGATATGCCATAAAACCAAATCAAACCAAACCTAGTCTTGTACTTTTTTTATGTTAGTTTGCTGCATTTGCTTATTATGTGATTTACCGTTTCATATAACCTACAACGGTTGATATGCCATAAAACCAAATCAAACCAAACCAAACCTAATCTTGTACTTCTTTTGTGTTAGTTTGCTGCATTTGCTTATTATGTGATTAACCGTTTCATCTGTCTCCACATAACCTACACTTGCGATTCTGTTGAGTGTTTTAAATTTCTGCTTTGATATAATAGGTCCTCATGATATTATTTTTACTGTATTTAAAAGAGATTAGGTTTCTCTCTTGACGTTTCCCTTTCTCAGCTGTGTCCAGGTCTTTCAGTGTGCAACCTCCCCAGTTTGTCATTTGATGTATTCAAACATTTGTTTTTCCTCTCTATTTTAATTTTCTAGCTTTTGTTGTTTTTCTGTTTATTCTTTATGTATTAATGCATCTACGCACACCTCAAAGCTAGCGAGTCATCTTCCTTCTTTTCTTGACACATAGAGTCTGCGTATGTCATAGCTCGGATGTAAAGCCTTGTGCATAATCAATTGCTTTATCTTTTAGTCCATTTGTCAATATTATTCCCTTGTCCATATTTTGAATGGTCCAGATTATCTTACAAGAGGGACTGCTCAGGTGTTTATTCCTTTGATGAGATTTATTTTGTAGAGCTTGTTTTCGAGATATTTTCTAGTTCTTTAGAAGAACTTTTTCTTTCTTTAATATATGTTTGTTTGTTAAGATCCCCTTTCAATATCGCCAAGTACTTGTAATTTTCTTTTTATTATTTTACTCTTTTGAGAGTTTTTCACACAAGCATTAGCTGATGGTTTTCCACTGGAGTCTGAGTGACAGCAAATTTCAAGTGTCCAGTTCTCTTCTTAGTATTCTGGCCGATCTCAACAATTCTGCAGTCTGGACAGTCTCCGCTCATCCTCCAAGTGCATCAATTACAATTGGTATCACTCTCACTTTCATGTTCCATAGCTTTTTTTTAAATTCTCTGGCAAGATCTAAGTAGTTGCCTCTTTTTTCGTTTTCTTTAATTTCTACTCAGTGGTCGACCGGAACGGTAAAGTCCATTATTCGGCAGGTTCTCTTTTTTTTGTGGTTAACTAGGTCTGGTCTTCTAGTCGGGATTAAGTGATCTGTTTGTTACTGAAAATCCCAGAGAATTTTGTGCGTTTCATTCTCAGGACGGATATTATTATTATTATTATAAAGTGTGGCTTAGTGTTAATTAATGTGTTCCCTTGTTTATATCACAGAAATGTGCATAGTCTTAAGACTATATTCTAAGGCTGACCATCAAATTTAAGTTGTATAAAAATCTAGAGTAACTAGAAAGTGAAATCTATGTAGAAGATTTCCAAGCCCTAGTTTAATTTGAAACAAGACTGCAGTGGATGGTTACTCAGTGCGAAACTCAAAAATTGTCATATAAGACGAATTAGCCAATATTGTGCTACGATAGGTGACTAATGTTAAGGATTTTTCAGTATATAGTATACATAACAATAAAAGAATTGGCGAGTATACTTAGTTTTAAAATGTAGTTAATTTTGTGCGTGTATGAAGCAGTCAAAATGAGATGAAATATTTCAATTTCCTTTTTTTATGTTGCTTAATAAAAAATGCTTAGAATCTATATATCGAAATGGTTGTGTGTAACTAAATACCTATCAAACATGTGGGATACTGTGTCACCATCGCAGACTAATTACCGATCATTTCATCAAAAAATAAAAGCGTAGAAAGAAAGAAAGAAAGAAAGAAAGAAAGACCAGCTGTCTTAGAACCAATCAAAATGATTAGAGGAGGGGACAGTTCGAGAGCCTCGGACACCGGACATTCCACGTGGAATAGGCAAGAAAAGAAACCCGTCTGAAAGCGACTAGTACCTAGCGAGTTTGTTATCCTCAGCTTGTCTGACCATAATGTCAGGATTTGTCGCTGATTTAACAAAATTACCACCCGAGGTGTCACAAACCCCATCATCTCACCTCTAGACTTGTCGCCACAGAATAGGAAAATCGTTAAGTCCCCTCAATCCATTTTCTGTCGGCTCTGGGGAAAAAACTAGCTGTACCGAAACCTCATTTGATAGTAACGATGAAGGTGGAATGCCGAAGAAAATGGCCGGTGTTCAGCTGTCAAAAAGGCAGCCAAAGTGTTCAACCAAGCGCTACTATGAGGCGGAGCTGAAATACATAAATTTATGATGATCAAGTGAACATTTTTTTATACTGGATAGCATCATATTTTTGTTGAACAGTGGCTTCATTTGCAGGGTGAAGATCGGGTCGTTTGCATGTCTGGTAGACAGTTTCGTATGCTCTGATCACGTTAGGTCTGCAATATCAGGGAGAACTTCGTCGATCAGAATACGACAGATAGCAAGAGATGAAAAATAGGCTAGCAGCGCTAATTAGACAGGAAACTGTAGACTAAGGTTGCCGTATCTAATTGGGAGGATAGCCAGAGCTATCCAGGGTCATCAAAGTAAACGTTGCATAGAATTTTTTTCTAGTTTTTTCTTTTGGTTTCTATATTTTTAGTGGCAAATCAAGCTTCGTGGGTTATTTAATGCCAAAGCTATCTTTGTAGAAAAGCTACTGTGATACTATTTAACTCATAGCTCGAGGTATGATCGATTAGAAATTTTATACTTTCCTCAAGGGTATTAGTTCGAAAGTGAACGTAATAGCACGACTGGAGTTCGAACTCCCTTACTTCGAGGCCGCTGTCCAGCACTTCAACCATTACGCCACCGGGCCTTCCCTCCTTTTTGCTAGTGATTTCTAATTGGGTAATAATGAGCGTCTGATTATAGCACGGGGCTCTGCGAAAAGTGTCTAAAGTTTCAGTATGGTTAAGTAGTTCCTTGGAAGGAAGAAGTCAGGGTGCGCGTGAACCATTCGCAACATGTTCACAAACGTTTTACATTGATCTAGTTTAGATTCTATAGTTGATCGAATTTCATGAGGAAGGATTGGTGATTTTAGAATGTGCAAATATTCTTCGAAGTCAATGTACATGGTTAAGTATCGATCCTCTATTTTTGATCCTATTTACCCAACCCCTCCGCTAGGGCAGGATATGACACAAGGTCAATTTTTTAGCGGAGTTTAACAGGTTTGAATTCAGAGTTTTCCTTCTCCTAGACTAGTTGCCTCACCAAGGCTGAAGAACCCAGTCTGTCCTACTATTTACCAATAGCTGGAGGGAGAATAATTGGATTCATACCTTTCCCAAGGGTATTAGTGCTATGTGAAATGCAATCAGTCTCGTCCAGGATCTGAACTCGTGTAGCCGTGTCCATTTCCTACGACGATAACCATTACACCACGGGCAACTCCTCGATTTTTGATGGCGACGTCGGAATCATTTGTACCATAATTAATATTTATGATTTATTTTAACGAGTTATTCTCAAATTTAATTCTCGACAAAGTAGACATTACTGATTGGAGATTATGGTGGATAGCGTCCAACTGTCACGTCATACGGATACTATAAATCAAATGGCGTTATGATTTTGCGTGAGATATCGTCAACACTAACTGCAAAGAGAAACGAACCTTAAGGGTCTCCTTTTTGGACGCTGGTAGAAGAGGATGTTATCAGCATGCTTGGAGATAGCCAAAATCGGGGATACTTTGAACAAGTGTTCTCGACGCATAAAGTTAGAAGTATTTTTCATATCGAAAAGGTATCCGGAATAAAAAGTCATCAATGAATTGTTTGGTAGCATGAGTGGCACCTTCATATTCACCTGATACCAAAACCTCAATTGTACAAGTCTCAGTTCTTGGACTTTTAGTCTAAAAATGAACTTCCAGGTGATATTTGGCTGAAAGCTTCCTAAAGGTGACGTCCTTTTTTCTTTAGCCAGATTAGCTGAGAAAAAGAGATCGCAGGTGTAAGGGTTCAGGTCAACTTGAATGAATCTTATCAGACGTTGATCGACTTCAGTTTCAGCTTGAAACACATTGAAAATTATCTTAAGGCAGTTCTTGAAATAAGACATTCTATTGGTACAGTCAGAGCTATCATTACTTTTTTGTGAGAGTTCAGAGAGAAGATATATTATTGTAAGTGCGCAATTATTATACGAAACATCTTTGATTGCAAAATATGAAATAATAAGAATATTTTTCATTAACTTTGAACAGATTTTAAATCTGTTATGTCTGTCCAGCAACACTTCAGTATCTTTCATTGTTATAAACAAAAGATCAGAATAATCCAGGAATTTGTTTCGAAAGTCAAGCAACTGGCAGAGAAATCAGACATTGAGCTAACCCTCACTAGACAGTGTGTTCGATAAAGATCCCATTCCAATGTCGGTGGCTCTATGATAGAATTACATTTTTGTATCTCAGTATATGTGATAGATTTACATTTGGTAATATCATCATTAAAAAGCCTATTCTCAGCTGAAAATAAGCACATTTTTAACCTCTTTTTCCTTCATTCACTAAAAATGGCAAATTACACAAATGAATAAAGTTATTGCGGGATTGGCATCTAAAAAAGACTGGAGGATGCACAGGATGAGATATTGTTTCTATAAAAACCAAGACGAGGAAACTATAGTGTATAATCGCTTGCACTCATTTTTTGGTATTTAGGTTTGATTTCTTTTATGGACTATCAACCATCTTGGGTTATTTAGTGCCAAGGCTATCCTTGTTGAAGAACAGCAGTGATATCATTTAACCTATAGCTGGGGAGAATAAGGGGGTTAAGACCTTTTTCAAGGGTATTAGTCTGAGAGTAAACATTATAGATTTGGTTTCTTTGTTTAATGGTATATCAACCTTTGTGGGTTATTTAATGCCAAAGCCATCTTTGCAGAAGAACAGTAGTGGTACTATTTAACCCATAGTTGGGAGAATAAGGGCGTTAATATCTTTTTCAAGGGTATTAGTCTGAAAGTGATCATTATAGATTTGGTTTCTTTATTTAATGGTATATCAACCTTGTGGGTGATTTAATGGCAAAGCCATCCTTGTAGAAGACCAGCAGTGATACTATTTCATCAATAACTGGGGGTATAAAGGGGTTAATACTTTTTCCACGGGTATTAATTCAAAAGTGAACGCAATTGCGTGACTAGAATTCGAACTTGCTTACTTCAAGGGCATAGTCCAACACTTTAGCCTCGAGCCTCCCCTATTTTATTTATCTATATCAATTTTAAAATAATGTTGCAGAACAATTGTTTTCATGTAACTTCAACTTAATGTTCCTATACAAAAATAACAAACTGTATAATTGTTTGTTGATGTTCGTTATGTGTTACTTTAAGATCAGGTCACGTGTCTCTATCAACTGTCAAGAACATCATTTAACATCTGGGTCATCCAATGTTTGTAACCACTTTACACTAAAAATAGCAATGAATGCTGGACCTTCTCCAGGCATGGACGCATTATCGTAGTGTAATTGTTCGCAAGCTATTCTCGCAAGTTCTTACAACTAAGTAATGAGTTTTATCCTCACTGGGTGTACCATAAAAAAAAGCAAAAACACAATAAATGCATTTACGTACCACAATCCGCACTTTTCCGCAGGAAGAATATTTATAGTAACAGGGTTCTCAATAAGATATATTTTGAATATATTTTTTCTTTCTATTGTGAAAGTGGTAGCAGATGCTCATGAATACCTCAGCATTAGAGAAACGGTTAAACACAGAGGAGAAAGTGGTATGATATGGAATTTTATATCAAGAAATGGTATCGGACTGTTGTATTTTACCTTATTTTTCATTTACATTTTATTATTCATTTATTTATTTATTATTTATTTTATTTTATTCTATTTCTTGTTTTCATTATTTATTTATCTATTAATTCATTTATTTTTCATTTTTCATCTATTTACTTGTTTTATTATTATTATTATTATTACTATTATTATTACTATTATTATTATTTATTTATTTATTTATTTTTTCATTTTTATTTATTCATTTATTTATTTATTATTCATGAAAATAATAAGTAACAGAAAGTCACCAAAAAGCATTTTCTATCAGCTCACTTTTTGGTGAGTTTCTGTTACTTGGTAATTAACTTCCTTCCTTATCTATTATTTATTTTTCATCTATTTACTTGTTTTATTATTATTATTATTATTATTATTATTATTATTATTATTATTATTATTATTATTTATTTATTTATTTATTTATTTATGTATTCATTTATTTATTATTTATTTTTCAGAGTAAAAAATAATGATATGGTTATGTTATCGTATGCTTAAAATCATAGTTACCGTAAATTCACGATTTACAAGTCGATTTGGCATATAAGTCGACCACAAGATTTTTAGTAGAAAATTGTGGGTTAGACTGTACTATTGAAAGATTGAAAGGGAAAAGGCTAAGAATGAGATGATACAGATTAAAGTTGAGAGAAAAGCAAAGTCTTTAATAACCTTCGTTTTTAACCAACATTTTATGGGGCATCATGAAACTTTGTTTATTTTATTTTTCTATTTTTTCATTTTTTTTTTATTGTGTTGCTTTCCAAGCATTCTACCATATTCTTTCAATCTTTGTTGTTGCTTATACCGGTACTATTTACCAACCCCTCTGCTCGGGCAGGATATGACACAAGGTCAATTTTTAAGCGGAGTTTAACAGGTTTGAATTCAGAGTTTTCCTTCTCCTAGACTAGTTGCCTCACCAAGGCTGAAGAACCTAGTCCGTCCTACTATTTACCCATTGGAGGGAGAATAAGGGGGTTCATACCTTTCCCAAGGGTATTTGCCCGCGACTGGAGTACGAACTCGCGAACTACGATTCCGCAGTTCATCGCTTTAACCATTACACCACGAGGACACCCCTGTTATATAGGTTAATTTCCAAATATACAGAAGGCTATGTGTACGTAATTTTCTTTGCAAATTAGAATTATTTCAGTCATATCTTGAACATTTAAATCATACACATTAGAGGTTATATAAATATGAATTCACAATCTATTGCAATATATATCATTAAATTGTGCAGATAAACAACACATCATCATCATCTGACTGGCCGCCTGGGTGCTATGACGTTCTGGTTATTGTTTACATTCAGTGTATCAGTAGTTGAAAATTGCGTGTGATATAGCGCTAATAATATTTAATTCGTATTAGAGTTTTATTATACTAATCCCTGTGTTAATTACTTTAACATGTTCACCAAATATAAGTCTGAGTTGAAAACATTTATAGTGATAACCTGCTGTTACAGTAAGTGGTGTATATCGATTGTTAGGGGTACTGTTCCATTGGTTAACCATTCTGTGGTCGAGGTTTCGATTTTAGCACTACTGTATAAATTTACTCCTAGTTTTCGTAGGGATTTTCTCAAGCTTAAAATATTGACTTGTTCGCCATAATTTATGGTAGTCATGGGGTTTTCCGCAAGATGACGCCCAAAAAATTTACTACCAGACTCATCAGAGCTTACATTGAACTAGTAATAACATTGAGCTGATTCAGTCACTGGTTCTGTCGAAAACTTATAGAAAAGGATCAAATTTCTGATATAATCGTGAATGACCTCTATAAGAATACGGTAGAATGCTTGGAAAGCAACACAATAAAAAAAAAAAAAGAAAAAATAGAAAAATAAAATAAACAAAGTTTCATGATGCCCCATAAAATGTTGGTTAAAAACGAAGGTTATTAAAGACTTTGCTTTTCTCTCAACTTTAATCTGTATCATCTCATTCTTAGCCTTTTCCCTTTCAATCTTTGTTGTTGCTTATCCATGTTTTCAAGTAAATGTTATTCACATATGGACTATTTTCATACATGATAAATAAATAAACAAAAAAAAAAAAAAATAAAATAAATAAATAAAATAAAATAAAATAAATAAATAAATGATGATAATAATAATAATGCCCGTGGTGTAATGGTTATCGTCGTAGGAAATGGACACGGTGACACGATTTCAAATCCTGGACGAAACTGATTGCATTTCACATAGCATTAATACCCTTGGGAAAGGTATGAATCCAATTATTCTCCCTCCAGCTATGGGTAAATAGTAGGACAGACTGGGTTCTTCAGCCTTGGAGAGGCAACTAGTCTAGGATAAGGAAAACTCTGAATTCAAACCTGTTAAACTCCGCTTAAAAATTGACCTTGTGTTATATCCTGTTCGAGCGGAGGGGTTGGTAAATATGATAAAACAAGTAAATAGATGAAAAATAAATAATAGATAAAGAAGGTTACCAAGTAACAGAAACTCACCAAAATGATAAATAAATAAAAAAAAATGAAAACAAAAAAATTAAAATAAATAAATAATAATAATAATAATAATAATAATAATAATAATAATAATAATAATAATAATAAAACAAGTAAATAGACGAAAAATAAATGATAAATGAATAAATAAATAATAAAAACAAGAATAAAATAAATAAATGATAAATGAATAAATAATAAAATGTAATTGAAAAATAAGATAAAAGTAAATAAATAAATAAAATAAAAGATATATAAAAGTAAAATGAATGATAAAATAAAATAAAATAAATTGATTAAAAATTAATAAATAAAATAAAATTAAAATAAATAAAGAATAAGATAAAAACTTAAAAATAAATAAATAAAATAAAAAAAATGAATAAAAAGATAAGATAAAAAATTAAAAATTAAATAAAAGAAATAAAAAAATTAGAAAATAAATAAATAAATAAGAAAAATCAGGTATTTTCTAATGCACTCTCTTGATTTCTTTACTCTATCTATTCCTAAAGGTATTTTGATTGGTTTGGTTTGGATTGATGATATATCAACCATTGTAGGTTATTTAATGCCAAATCCTTTTTATATATATTAAATATATAGGATTTGGTTTGGTTTGGTTTTATAACATATCAACCATTGTAAGTTATTTAATGCCAAATCCTCTTTATACATATATATCAATATATAGGATTTGGTTTGGTTTGGTTGGTTTTTATAACATATCAACCATTGTAGGTTATTTAATACTAAAACCTCTTTAGAGATATAAATTGAATATATATGATTTGGTTGGGTTGGGTTTTATGGCATATCAACCTTTGTAGGTTATTTAATGCCAAATCCTTTTTATACATATATATTAAATATATGATTTCTAAACACATTTTGTAGATAACATTTTTAAATAAGCCTGAGCTCATTTTTGGCACACAGTAAAATGGTTTCACTTATTTCTATCTAATATGAATAATTCTATTAACTATTAATCATTTGTTTACAGACAGTTAAATGCTATGTATCCCTAACAATTGAATTAAACATCAGTCATTTGTTTACACATATTAAATCATCAAACAGTTCTATTTCAAACAATTCAGCGTGGCATAAGTGATTTGTTTGCACTCAGATTAAATGTCAAAGTACACAGTTTAAATGTCCAGCAGTTCTACCTGACCCATAGGTAGGCCCCTATCAGGTGCTACTTCTGGCCAGAGTGGACCTGGGAGTGATGACAATGAAGGGGTACTCCACAATCCCCAAAGCTACAGCATTACTGGAGACTCACCATCAGATTGTTTAGTGTCATATGCAGGACACTTGCTGGGGAGTCTTACCCTTCTACAGAGATGCAATTGATGAATTCTACAGCCTCAGCCGAATGGGCCATAAAGATATTTTAATGTAATTTAGTTATTATGTCTATCCCTACCTGTCCTCTAAACTTTTGCTTATCATCACCAGAGATTATCTGGCACTTTTGAGCATTTATTTTTATAATCATTCTAAGGATGACTTTTCAGATTCCTCAGAGGACAGTTTTATCTTTTGAAATATAGCAGCGATCAAAATAGTGTCATTGACGTAGCATATGTCATTTGTAAGGCTTCTGTTTTGGTTAAGATTTTGTTGCAAGCTGATTAGCACATTCATGACTAGTCTAAGTAAAAATATTGAAAAAAGTTTGAGATAATAGATATCTATGTAAGTAATTCTGTAAGCAGTATGTAATCCGATGGCTGATCCAAACTGTACACTTGAGTTTTGTCATAGATGAACTCAATTATATCAACAATTGTTGGACTGATATCAATTGCCTTCATTGTTCATAAAGGGCCTTCCTTCCTTTCTTTCTTTCATATAGTGTTAAAGGAAGCCTATGAAATAGAAATCTAAAGAGACTTTTCTTTCCTTAGCTTTTTCTATTATCTGCCTCTTTACAAATATGGCATCTATTGTCTCTCTGGTCTGAATCCATATTAAGTCTTGCTTAGGACTTTCTTGTTTAGTCTCTTATTTTGTTAAGTATCAGCCTGGCAAATATTTATCAGGAATAGAGAGTAATGATATTGCATAGTAGTTTTCTGGATTAGGTTTGTTTCCTTTCTTGTGGCTGGTATTCATAATGATTCCTGACTCCTCTCTTGATGTTTACTTTCCCATAACAATGAATATTTTGTTTAGCATTTCTATCATTGCTTTTTCACCTGTTTTAATTATTTCCAATGTGATGATATTGATTCCTGGGGCTTTTCTTGATTTCATTATTTTGATTTTCTCCGTTTATATCTTTCTCTTAAGTTCTTTAATACTTCCTTTGCATGTGTGTGCGTGTGTGTGTGCGTGTATATTCATGTGTACGCCTATGTCTGCGTCTGTGTTGGTGTATTTTGACTATTTTTATCCTTGATCACTGTAAATGACATTTCTTTGGTCTGCACTCCAGTTTGGTTTCTGGTCTGCTCTCCACTATGTTAAACAGTTCTAATTGTGATTAGCTTTCAAATCAGATTCACTTGAGGTTATTTTTTTGATATTTTAATATTTTCCTTTGTTTGCTTTATATATATATATATATATATATATATATATAAACCCTTATAAAAACAAATTCAACCAGACAAGAACCATTTATACTGGAAACAGGAGTGAGTTCAAGTTTCATTGAGTACCCCGTTTAAAAGGCCTTGTACCACACATGTTCTCTGATGAAAGCAACAATCTGGAAACATACATATATATAACACGTATGTAAGAACAAAATGAATAAATTCAAAAAATACAAATCTCTCTGTGGATGATCTTATTTTAAATATATCCTTATTCTTTCTTTGGACCTACAACAATCATCTTTAAATATTAACATTGATTAACATTTTTATTTACTTTATATATATGATTAACATTTTCCTTTGCTTGTTTTATATATATATATATATCAACATTTTCCTTTGCTTGCTTTATATATATATATATATATAAAGTAAGTAAAGGAAAATGTTAATAATATATATGTATATAAAGCAAGCAAAGGAAAATGTCGATGTATATATATATATATATATATATCAACATTTTCCTTTGCTTGCTTTATATATATATATATTATTAACATTTTCCTTTACTTACTTTATATATATATATATATATATATATATATATATATATATATATATATATAATCTTTAACATGTTTCTTTGCTTGCTTTATATATATATATATATATATATATATATATATATATATATATATATCTTTCAGTTTCAGATTATAGATATAGTATTTATTCACATATTGCCTTTCTTCTTTTTTCACATATCAATTCATTGTTCATACCTTCAAATTGTTTACCTGTCTTAAATCCAAATAGTTATTTTTTTTGTTAGTAGTTGGTTTAAACTGCTCATAAATCTTATCTATGTATGAATCTCATAGCAGTAGTTACTTAAACTTTATCTCAGAACTACCTTCAATGACCTTATGGAAGGTTTATCCTTTTTTTTTTCTTTGATTGAAGGCATCAC
>CAUZXS010000268.1:0-7500 GCA_963585895.1 Sepioteuthis lessoniana | reverse complement strand
ACCGGACCCGGATTTTCCAGGGCCGCCGAAAGCGCACCGGACGCCGCCCGAGCCGCGGCGCTCTACAGGTACCTTTTCCGTATCTCCGGACGAGCCGATTCCACGGACACGGTCCTTTACGAAGAAGAGAGAACTCTTCCCGGGGCTCTCGGCGACGTCTCCGGGCTCGCTTGCGTCACCGCGGTTTCGCCCGGGAAAGCGACGGGCGCCACCGACTACGACGACAGCCGTGAAAGGCCGCCACCGCTGCCAACAGCGTCGCCACCCCCGGGCCCTCTCCGAGTCCGGGTTCGGGAATATTAACCCGATTCCCTTTCGACGGGAGGCCGGCCGCTTACAAAGATAAAAAAAAAATTCGTTCGTTTACGGATCCGGCGCCTTTCGGGAAGACTTTCGCCCGCGTCTTAGGACCGACTGACCCGTGCTCGACCGCCGTTGGCACGGAACCCTTCTCCACTTCGGTCTTCGAAGGTCTCGTTCGAATATTTGCTACTACCACCGAGATCTGCACCCGCGGTCGGCTCCACCCGGGCTCGCGCCCTAGGCTTCCGTGCTCGCCGCGGCGCCCTCCTACTCGTCGCGGCATCGTTTCGGCGCGTTTATATTCGCTCCTCGCCGCGACGGTCCGGCATCGGTCCGTCGCTCCAGCGCCATCCATTTTCGGGGCCGGTCGATTCGGCAGGTGAGTTGTTACACACTCCTTAGCGGATTCCGACTTCCGTGGCCACCGTCCTGCTGTCTATATCGACCGACACCCTTTCGGGGATCTCATGGGCGTCGCGTTAGGCACCTTAGCCGGACGTTTGGTTCATCCCACAGCGCCAGTTCTGCTTACCAAAAGTGGCCCACTTGGCACTCGCATTCGATTTTCGTCTCCTTTGGAAAAGGAAACGAGAGTGGGTACGGCTCCGTTATTCGGGAGAGTCGACCCGTTCCACCCGTTCCGAGTTCGAGAGTAGGTCGAGGCCGTGAACGGCCCCGGGGCCTCCAATCGTTCGCTTTACCGGATGGAATTGCGACGATCGAGCGCCAGCTATCCTGAGGGAAACTTCGGAGGGAACCAGCTACTAGACGGCTCGATTGGTCTTTCGCCCCTACACCCGGTTCCGACGATCGATTTGCACGTCAGAGGCGCTTCGGACTTCCACCAGAGTTTCCTCTGGCTTCATCCCGACCGGGCGTGGATCGCCATCTTTCGGGTCCCTGGCCGCTCGCTACACCAGAGTCGGCCGAGTCGTACTCGGAAAAAACCGACCCGGGGGTGATGCGCCCGCGCACGTGTTATGGCGCGCAGGATCTCACCGACGGGCGGAAGGAGGAGACTGACGCCCCCTCCGCCACCGCCGAAACTTTCGTCTCTCGGAAAAAAGATTCCGGTCGCCGACGCCAGAGACGCCGACGTTAACGACGGGGTTTGGATTGGCGGGGACGCCGCCCCGGCGGAATCGGGCACAGCTCGGAAGCGAACGAAAGGAGTTGCCTCCTCCGCCCGCAACTTCGCCGCGACACCTCTCCCGGCCCGGAGCCCTCCAACACGCTCTCTCGCTTTCGCTACGCCTCCGGGGTTAGTCAATGGGGCCCCTACGACTCGCGAACGGCCAGGACTCCTCGGTCCGTGTTTCAAGACGGGTCGGGTGGGTTGCCGATGCACGTCGCTGACCCGAGGTGGCGGGCGGCAGTATTATAGCGGCACCGAGCGACCGCGTCGCCCAAACCGGCTCTAACCCCCGAAGTGGGGGGAAAGAAAGCTTGAACGCCACGGTGCGCGAATCGGTGCGGCCGCACCGGTTCCCCGAAGGCCCCGTCGCACCCGCTCGAGACGGTGGAGCGGAACGTCAACCGAAAGGAAGACGTGCGAGAGGGTAAAAGCCCAACGAGGATGAAAGCGACCGGATCGCCACGTGTGTTACGGATCGTGTTACGGTTCCTCCGTCCCCGGCAGAAAAGGGCAGTACGGTCGCGGGCCTGGCGGAAGGCGACCCTTAACAACAAAGCTGCAAGGGTTTGAGATCGCCTACCACCTGCGGGACACCGCGCGTCGGCCTGCACGCCGAGAACGGGTCGCGACGACGGACCGGAGGGGAAGTGCGTCCGGTGCCGACCGTGCGGTTTAGGGGAGTCCGAAGACCCCCCGCGTCGCGCCGAAGCGCTCGCGACATGTTGATGCCAAGCGTGAAACGAAGGTTCGGGTGATCGCGGAAGGGGGAGAAGGAAGAAGCGGCAGCGGCAAAAGCAACCACCGCGTCCCCCACTTCTTCTTCCGCGGCCCGACCTCCGCCGTCGGCGACGCGAGCGCAAAAGCAAAACGTCCGTCTCCCCGAGACGAGGAGCGGACGAACGACGACCGCAAACGGCCTTCAGAGCTAGCAGCAGCACCGGACTGAGTCCCCCCGCGATCGCGGTGAACGGTCCCACCCGTTTACCCCTGGGCGGTTTCACGTTCTCTTGAACTCTCTCTCCAAAGTTCTTTTCAACTTTCCCTCACGGTACTTGTCGACTATCGGACTCGTCCCGGTATTTAGCCTTGGATGGAGCTTACCACCCGATTTGGGCTGCGTTCCCAAGCAACCCGACTCTCGGATCGAAGGCCGTCGCTCGCCGTCCGCACCGAATGGGCCTGGCACCCGCCGCGGGCGGCCCCGATCGAGGGAACTCCGAACTACGCGAGACGAAAACGAACGGCTGCCTTCGACCCATGCGCCACACGTCCCGAAGCCTTTTACTTGCGACGGGATTCGGCGTTGGGCTTCTCCCGGTTCACTCGCCGTTACTAAGGGAATCCCGGTTGGTTTCTTTTCCTCCGCTTAGCGATATGCTTAAGTTCAGCGGGTCGTCTCGACCGAGCCGAGGGCGGCGTGATAGTGTTGACGATTGTGTGCAAGCATCTGGTGCTAACAGTAACGGTATCGTTGTTAGGCTTGTGTTTAGCGGCGGTTGCTGTGCATTTGGTATACACGAGGGACGGGCATCTGGTGACGACTAAGAAGAAGAAGAAAAAGGAAAGACTGTGAACGCCGACGAAACGAAAGAATAAAGCGGTTGCTCGCTTGGCACCTCGACTCGAGACGCTCGATCACGAAAAGCCAAAGAGCGAAACGAGCTGGCACGTGAACGGCGGCGGCAACAACGGCAGCAAGCAAGATAGAGATAGCGAGCTTACAAAAAGCACTAATGCAGGCTGCGGTGCATTCTTTCTTTTTTTGGGTTCACTTCTTTGTCTTCATGGTCATCGCCACTGCCACCCCACCGAAAACAACGACGGACGGGCCAACAACAGTTCCGTTTTTTTTCTTCTCTACACGCGGTCAATGGGAGCGACTCCGCGGTCTGCTAACGGGAGACGAAGGTTGGTTACAACAACAACAACAACCTGCGACTTCCCGGTTTCCATCGCATTCGTTTCCTCCACCTTCACTCTTTTTATTTTCCTTCTTTTTTCTAGACGTTCCCAAAAAGAAAGAAATGTGTAAGATGTGTAAGTAGAAGAAACTTTTTTGCGAGGACGGCAAGATGTTTCTTCACAGTTTAGGAAGAAGACATGCCATTTTCCGCCTCTCGACCGGACGGGGCCCCGAGACAAGGGATCTCGGAGCCGCAATGTGCGTTCGAGGTGTCGATGTTCACTGAGTCCTGCAATTCGCATCAGTTCTCGCGGCTGGCCGCGCTCTTCATCGACGGACGAGCCGAGTGATCCCCCGTCCAGGGTTTTGTTTTGTGGTTTTTTTTAAAAAGTGGTTTTTGGTTTTGCGGTTTTGGCAAGTGTGCGAGGAGCAACGAGAGACGACGGGAGGTATACGAGTAGGAAGAGCAACAGCGGCGGAGGTGGAGACAGCAACACCTACCACTTTCCCTTCTCACTTATCCCTTATAGCAGCAGCAGCAACAGCAGCAGCCTCCGCAAAAAAGAGCAGCATCGGCGGTGGCAGCGACAGCAGCGCCGTCATCTCTCGCGTTTTTTCGTTTTTGTTACGTTACGACGACGACAACAAGTTTCGGTAATGATCCTTCCGCAGGTTCACCTACGGAAACCTTGTTACGACTTTTACTTCCTCTAAACGATCGGGTTCGGTCGTCTTCTCCAGGCGTCGAACGCCGAGGCGACACAGGCAGCGGACGAAGGAGGAGACCCCCTCCCCAGACCCACCAGGTAGCCCGGCGGCGTCGTCGGCCAGATCCGAGGACCTCACCGGACCGTTCGATCGGTAGTAGCGACGGGCGGTGTGTACAAAGGGCAGGGACGTGATCGACGCGGGCTGTTGACCCGCGCCTACCGGGAATTCCTCGTTCACGGGGTTGGTTACAGGCCCCGATCCCTATCACGGGAGGTGGTTGAGAGGTTTCCCGGCCCTCTCGGGCCGGGGCGAAGTCCCCGCTGATACCTCCAGTGTAGCGCGCGTGCGGCCCCGGACATCTAAGGGCATCACAGACCTGTTATCGCTCCGCCTCGTGTGGCTTTCTGCCACCCGTCCCTCTAAGAAGTGCGTGAGAAAACCGACCCGGACCCGGCGGAAACCGCACGCACGACCGCACGCTGTCGACGACGCCGCGCCCGCCCCCCCCTGCCCGACGCCGAACGGAACCGAAATGCAACGAAAAAGGAGGGAAAACGAGCAAAACCCGCTCCCGTCCTCCCCTCCGCCACACAACGGCAGAACCGCGCGACGCGCGAACAAAAGAAAGACGAACGCAAACGCACGACCGAAACAACGGCGACGAACACGCACGGCCCGAGCCCGCCGTAGCAAAAAACGCACACACATCGGCGCACTAGTTAGCAGGCCGGAGTCTCGTTCGTTATCGGAATCAACCAGACGGATCGCTCCACCAACTAAGAACGGCCATGCACCACCACCCACCGAATCGAGAAAGAGCTATCGATCTGTCAATCCTACCGGTGTCCGGACCGGGTGAGTTTTCCCGTGTTGAGTCAAATTAAGCCGCAGGCTCCACTCCTGGTGGTGCCCTTCCGTCAATTCCTTTAAGTTTCAGCTTTGCAACCATACTCCCCCCGGAACCGAACTCTGGTTTCCCGCAGGCTACCCGCCGGGTCATGGAAGCGAACGCCGGCGGATCGCCGGTCGGCATCGTTTACGGTCGGAACTACGACGGTATCTGATCGTCTTCGAACCTCCGACTTTCGCTCTTGATCGAGGAAAACATGCTTGCCACACGCCATCGCTGCAGTTCGTCTTGCGACGATCCAAGAATTTCACCTCTAACGTCGCAATACGAGTGGCCCCGACCGCTCCCTTCGATCATTGCCTCGCCGTAGACGGAGACCGACAGACGTAGACGAGGCCCTCTTCCATCATTCCATGCTTATCGTATGCAAGCTTGAACAGCCCGCTCTGAGCACTCTAATTTTTTCAAAGTGAACGTACCGGCCGCCGCGGACACTCGGTCAAGAGCACCCTTGGAGGAGAAACCGCCCGACCGCAAACACGCGCGCACGACGAAACATTTGTCCGGAAAATAAAACAACGGGTAGACGGAGAGGGAAACGAAACGAGGGCGGGAAAAAGGACGGACGAAGAAGCAGAGAGGTTACGGAAGAGGGTTTCCCCCGTAAGCACTACATCTGCGTAGTCCGAAGCCGTCCCCCCGACACCCCGCACGTCTTGAGCCCCCCTACCGTCGTCCGCCGCTGCCTCTTCCCGAAAAAGCAAAAGATTTTCGCCGGCAGGACCGCGAGGCGGATGTACATGGCAGTCGACACCGGCGGAAAGGGCCGGGAATGCGCACGGACGACCAAAGTCAACGACGGACGATGGCGCCGCCGCCCCGGGGCCGCGCGAGCGACCACGAACCCGAGTTCGGACTACGAGCTTTTTAACCGCAACAACTTTAATATACGCTACCGGAGCTGGAATTACCGCGGCTGCTGGCACCAGACTTGCCCTCCGGTTGGTCCTCGTTAACGGATTTGAAGTGTACTCATTCCGATCGCGGGGCCTCGACAGAGTCCCGCGTCGTTATTTTTCGTCACTACCTCCCCGTGCCGGGAGTGGGTAATTTGCGCGCCTGCTGCCTTCCTTGGATGTGGTAGCCGTTTCGCATGCTCCCTCTCCGGAATCGAACCCCGATTCCCCGTTACCCGTAGTAACCACGGTAGGCACTTAACCGACCGTCGACAGTTGATAGGGCGGACCCTCGAGAGACCCGTCGCCAGGCGTAAAAGCCGGTGCGATCGACCAGTGAGTTATCCAGAGTCACCAAAGCGGAGCGCGCCGCCCATAGTAGCCCCGCCAACGCGCACGCAACCACGCCGAAGACGCAGAAGCGGAACGCAAACGGGAGGACGGAAGAACGCGCATCGGTCTCAGTCTAATATGTAGCGCCGCGACCCGGAACGATCGACGCGGGTGCCGACGCGCAGGAAGGCGACGACAACGACGACGCGCCGACCGATCGCGGCTTGTGTCACATGTATTAGCTCTAGAATTGCCACAGTTATCCATCGCCTCCAACGAGGAGGATTACGGTCCCGAGGATTAGGTCCGGTTCCTGAGCCATTCGCGGTTTCGCCCGTTCTAATGCGTGGCGTGAACTTACACTTGCATGGCTTAAGCTTTGAGACAAGCATATGACTACTGGCAGGATCAACCAGGTATCATCGACAACGACCAACCACTACAATGCTACAGCATCAGCTACTGCAACATTAATAGCAGTGACGCCACCGAGGACGTGAGACACGCGAGGCGTGTTTCGGAAGAAACAGCGAGTCCCCGGGCCGACTTTAATCGATTTCTTTTTTTCTCCATTTCTTTCTTTCCTAGACGACGACGACGACGACGACGACGGAAAGAAAAAGGAAAAGGCAGAGAGGTGGCGGCGGCGGCGGATGAGGCAGACTTCTTTAGTCACGGAGGCGGCAGGGTTACAGCAAACACGCCGCCGAAGAAGAAGAAGCCACTACTACTACTACTACTACTACCACCATCATGACTACCTCTATTCGTGATCGCATCCAGGGGGATTAGAACGAGTCCGATTCGAGCACCGAGTCGCAAACGAAATGAGGACGTTCGATGCAAGTATCAATCACTGACGTGAGCGCTTCGCCGGACGTGAAGAAAGAAGAAGGAAAAAAACAAGGATTTCTCTTTGCTTTCTGTTTATTCTTCTTTTTCAACTTTTCGGCAACCGTTCGACGTGACGGTCGGAGGATGATAGCATCATCGACGGGACCTGCGGACGGTAAACGACACAAAGTTAATCGACAACGGCCAGACGACGAAGACGACGACGACCGTAAGAACGCGTTGGTGGACGAATAACGCTCGGACGCTGCAGGCGATCATCCAATGTTTTGCCGGACTGAGCGAGAAGAGGGGGGAAACAAAAGGACGCGTGAAACGGAGCGGCGGTCTCACGCAGTCTTTCCCTCTTTTCGACAATAATGATGACGACGACGAAAGAGAGGGAGCTCGACGACGACGAACGGGGAACGACTATGGAGCTGAGCTGTGCTAGTTTGGCTTACCTCGTCTCTCCTCT
>CAUZXS010000267.1:27500-85000 GCA_963585895.1 Sepioteuthis lessoniana | reverse complement strand
AGTAGGTCTACGTCTCAATCATCGGAGTGGGGAGGACTTCTTTCTGGATTTCAACACAGTTGTCTTTCTCCCTATAGCAAACACTTAATATTCTTCCATCGATTGGTGGGTTGATTTTGCGGCATGTCAACTTACATTGGGTTATGCTGATGTCATTTTAACAATTATGATCTTCAATTATATGCAGTACAAAAATATATATATCTTGAATCATTTTAAGCAGGTAAGCACTTGCTATTTATTCGCAATATCTGTATTATAAGTTCCATTGTGTTAATAAAGTATGTTATCATTTTAAATAGGTAAACTGTTCTTATTTATTTAGAAGTGGAAACCTCCATGGCACAATGGTTAACATATTGGACTGTGACATTGTTGTCGGTCAGTTGAAACTCAGTCTCGCTATTACCTTCACTCTTGGACTAATACCCTTTTTACCCCCTTCCATTGTTGGTTAAATAGCAACACTACTGTTCTTGGCATTTTTAAAACCTGACAATCTCATTTGTATGGGAGAGCCGAGTGTCTGCATTACTTAACACGAGATAAACAAATGCAAAAGCGACTGTGTCGCTATTTTAGCGGTTTTTTTTTCTTGTTAAACAACTGAAACGTACAAAACGCAGCCACACACTAAGTAAGTCATGATTTTCCCTACAGTAACCCATGAAGGTGGGCATGCCATTTTTATGACCTGAGAGTGGAAGATAGGTCAGGTTTGCCTCCCTTTGACGGCAATATCTCTATCAAGTCAAAACATAATAAAATAAAAGGTATTCTTTTTAAAAAGAAACCAGAATGATTTCACACTATCCTCCTGCATCATCCTGACCAGCAATATTTATTCACAGACGGCTCGAAGGATAACAATAAAACAGTGTGTGCAGCTGCTCTCAATAAAACAATTCTCAAAAAAGGCTTTCCTAAGGAAAGCTCCACTTTTACGGCAGAAATCTGTGCCATCGACCTTGCTCTCAATATAATATCAAAGAACAAATATAGCAAATATATTATATTCTCTGAATCACTCTCTGTATTAACATCATTAAAAAATGAAATACTTGAGAACCCTTTAATTATTAAACTACTGAACAGACTAGACTCGATGTCCAGCCGTAAAGAAATAATCATGTGCTGGATTCCAAGCCACATTCAAGTGAGTAGCAATGAAAGAGCTGACTCGGCAGCAAAATCAGCCTTAGATCTGAGCCCTGATAATACCACCATATACTGACTTGAAACAACAAATAAACACCTTCTTTGTTACAAAAAGGCAACAGTGCTGGAATGATAGCATTAATAATAAGCTCTTCCAAATCAAGCCCACTTTGAGAGAATGGAGACCAGCATTTCGAACATCAAGAATGGAATAAGTCATTATATCCAGACTGCATCTCGGTCATACAAGACTCACCCACTCTTTCATCCTCAAGCAGGAACAACCACCACAGTGTTTGACATGCCAGACGCCTTATACCATTAAACAATGTGGTGTATTAGCCACCACCAGTGAGTGACATTTTAAAGCAGATAATATGAGAGATTTGTTTGAGAACATCAACATGGATAATATCCTTTCTTTCTTAAGAGAGGCAGAATTGTACCTAAAAATATAATACATCATTACAATTCGAAATATTCAAGGGATCAATCTACCAATCAACCAAATATATAAAAAAGTTTTGTCAAGTAACCCAACGCAAAACCATAAATCTCAACAATTACAATTTGTAGTGGGTCCACTCTGACCCAGAGTGATGGTACCTGTTGGGGTCCTACTTGTGGGTCGAATGGATCAAAACATGAATTTAAATGAAAAGTGAGTTTATATAAAAAATGGTTACAAATCATATATAATTCAAATATGTAAACCGGATTTGGCATTGAATGACCCATTGTGGTTGATGTGCCGTGAAACTCAAACAACCAACCAGAATGATATAGAATAACTTCTACTCCAGGTTCAAGATAGGAGAAGATAAAAATAAAAGCCACTGAAGGATCAATACGAATAAGGCAAGATGGGCATGGGTCAAATATTTTATTCACAACAGAAAAGAAAAAAAAAAAGCAATTAGGAGAAAGGGACCGAGGATATAAAAGAATAGTCAACAAGTCATAATTTAAAATGAGCAAATATGATCACAAACATTATGGAATTTCATTATTTCTTTGGGTGATGATCTATTTGTGGAATTTTTTTTTAATATATGAGTGCCAGTAAATAAAAATGTTAATGAGGGATAACAAACTTCACTTGTTTGATTGTTCTTTTCTTTGTCATTCATAATTCTATTTGGAATTCTATTTTTCTTTAAATTTTATTCTCTTCACTTTTTCACTTCTTTTCCATCTTCTTCACCCTGTCACTTCTGTTCTGCTATATGAAGTCATTCATAAATCATTTCACTTGACTAAAGAATCTCTTTTGTAGTTATATTCTGTATTCATCTCGGGAGTTGAAATAAGACAGCACCACATAGAAGGAATAATGAAGATAATCCAGGATTTTTTTTTGCGAACTTAATGCTAGCTCTGGATTTTCCTTCAACTCTGTGTTTCTCACAGGAAAGATCATTTGTGCCCAAACGGTATTAAACTGCAGCTCCAACTAACGTCGTTCAGTTGCTTTGTGCCTTGGATTAACTGTTTCTTTTTGGCACAATAAAATTAAAATCTGATTGGCTGTCATTGTCCAATCAGGATTTCTCTAGAGCTTTGAATGTCTGCGTTTTCTGCTGCTGCTATGTCAACACGGTATTAGTTGTGGCAAGCAGTAAGCATATACGTATGAGTGAAAGGGAAAAGTATCAAAACATGCAAGAAGTGTGATGAAGAGACATGACTTGGTAGGCCACCACGTCATACATTAAAATCAAAAACACCAAATCATATTTAGTTGCAAAATCAATATCATAACTTCTGTTATATTAATAAAGTTCGCAATCATTTTACACAGTGGCAAACAGAGTTTATGGACCTGTAAATGCGAGACCTTTTCTGGTGCTACCACTTGAAGTCAGTCGTCCTGGGAGTAATGGCAATGAAGAGGTCACTCTGTGCAGTTCCAGAACTGGAACCTCACCACCAGATCAAGCTGAATGTCAAACTCTGAACACTTTTATATTAAGAATGCTTAAGATTTAGAAAAGCGTTAGATGCAAATGATATAAATGGATTTGTGGAAAGCTAAAAGGATTATTTAAAAAAAATGTGGAAGGTCTACAGAAGACGGAGATAATGTAAAATGATTATTTAAAAAACATGGAATGTCTACACAAGAAATCGGCAATTCAACATAATCATTTATAAGATGTGGAATGTCTTGAAAAGATGGAGATAATTTAAAAGAATCATTTTTAAAAATATTAAGAAACTGACATTTTGATCGACAGTTTAGTAGAAAAAACTCCTGAAGATTCTTGCTGCAACTTATTGTCAACTCTTTGATGAAAATAAGAAACAATAGGAAACAACTTAAGTTTCAATAGAAAATTTATTGTAAAAATTTCAAAAAAGGATCCATCAGACTCCATTTACAAAAGAAGATCTAATGACTGGTATTTGGATAAGTTGGAACCATTTTGATAAAGAATATTGTTTTAAATTTGTGAAGGCCATGCTTGAAAGAATTCAGATGGTTATAAAAGTTTGGGGAGGGGCAACTTTGTACAAATTCCATAATATTTTCCTCTACCTGGTTTGGGAAAAAATACTCATTAAAGAGTAATCATTTGATGTATAGTTTATGTGAAGTCAAAATGTTCAGCTATTAAATGAAAAAATATTTTGGGTCTTATCTGTTAATAGTTTATTTACTGCTAAATAAAAAAACAAAAAAACAAGATTGGTGAGAATTATGAACATAATCTAATGGGTTGTCAGATATCAATATTCTCGCCGTAGCTTTACTTTTATAGAAGCTTCCTGTTTGGAATTTTTTCTGTCTTTCTGTTGTGTTCTGGTTAGTGAACACAAGTAGTAGTAATAATAAGACAAACCACGATATGTGAGGAAAATAGTTATATTTACAGGAAAGGGTATTTACAAGAGAGAGACTGTTAGTAATAAGAACATAGGATTAGTGATAGAGTAAGGATATACTTCAACAATAGAAACGGCTCTTCTGGTCTGACTCATAGACTGATCTGGACTGGAGTATTTGTTGCATACCCCACCTAACGGGCAAGTGTGGCACAAGGCCTTTTTTTAGGTGGGTCCGGGTGCAGGGCCGTAGCCCACACGCGCCCAGCATTTCCCAAAAATGCCTACGGCCCCGTCGGCATTCCCCTTATTAGGGGCGCTTCAGACGCCGGGCGATCAACCCCCTCCCCCCCAAAGGAAAGCCCCCTGAGGCCGAAGGAAATCTCCAGGCACTGAGACACACTTGGCCAGATCCGTGCCCCAGACAACACGGCCGGCCGAAGTGCTACCCAGCACCTGGAGAGGTTCAGACCGAGATCAATCTGTCGCCAGACTGATCTGGACTAGAACCTCTTGGTATTAGAGCTACTGCCATATATGGTAGATGGCCTAGCTCATTATGCTGAAAAGGTAGGTGATACCCAACACTTTCAATTATGGTTCTTTGGTTGTGTTTTCTGGTTTATCAACCTTTCTATGTTATTCAGTGCCAAATCCTGTTTATAGATATATTTTATATCTAACAAATATATAGGTTTTGTAAATGAAGAGTTGATCAGTAACATTTTAAAACAAGTTGGACCACAATTAAACATATACTACCATAATCCAAGGTAGTTTTGTTGTGTTTGACACTTCAATCTTAAGTGTTACGTTCCGCCCTCTGGTCAAACAAACGACAACACGGAATTTGTATATAACAATATATATTTATTTTCTCGACGGACGCTTGTGTGAAGTAGGAGCAGTCAGGAGAGGAATTAGGATCATTCGTCGATGAGGCTTGAACTTTTCGATGTCAGGAGACGATGGCCGAGACAACGCACACAGCGTGATGACGAAAGAGGTTTCGTGAACAGCGGGATCCTTTTTTCTCTATCTTCTTCTGTTCAATTCATTGGCCTTATATTACCTTCAAACTCCCACGCAGAGATAAAGACACGCCTCTACACCTCTGCAATCTTCCCGATCTCAGGCGATTGGGATGTGTTACTTCCGCTCATTTGGAATGGCATGTGTGATCGTCGTCGAGCGGAAATAACTGTCATGCAGTTCACAGGTCACTCTCTTCCGGTGCATCATTGAAGTGGGACCTTCACCTTGTCCCATATTATCAGCCAAGCACACCTGCGCGATTTCTTTCGATTATTGGCCATTGGGATTTGTCACATCCGCTATCTTCGGAATTGCAGGTGTGATCATCATCGAGCGGAAATAACTATCATGCAGTTCATAGGTCAATCTCTTCCGGCGCATCACTTTTTTTTACGGCACAGTGAGAATTTTTACCTTGTCTCATATTGTGAGCCAAGCCGTATTTTACATTAAGTAGGATGCGCATATACTACACTGTTATCAGTAAATGTATGTTATATAGCTGGATTCAGATCTCACCTGATTTACAATTTTATTCACAAAACATATACGTGGCTGGAGAAGGGTAGCATTCGACCGGATGTTAGCCTGACGGATGCTGCCGAGACAATGAATAAAATGTGTCTTTATTCAAGAGGCTCCGCGCAGAGCTTCCGGGCGAGAATGCAAGAAATTAATTCACGTTAACAAAATGCCCTTTTTCAGCCAATCATAAATCTTCCCCCTGAAATAATTCCCAGAACCGACTTGATCCAAAAGGTAGCTATTTAAGCAGCGAAAATCTTCAAAGGTGTCAGACTGGCCCACAGAGGGTGAAGGGAAGAACACACTATGGCCATTAAGAACTCATCTGAACTCTGACGGATTTTTGACGCACCACCTGCTGTGAACAACTGCTTATTTAGCTACAATGCCACCCCATCCACGACTGCTACTACCACCAAGATCATCTGATACCCTTACCACCCTTATACCACCATACCCACCAAGTGAGTTTCTTAACTTATAACATACATGACCGTAGATGAACTCTGGCTTCACACACACACACCTCAATTCACTCTTTCACTTGATATTGTACGCTCCAATTTTGTACAGTTCATTCTTCACTTTATCGCCTTGTTTTTTCGTTTGGTTAATATAATTATTTAAAAACTTTCAACCTGTGTTTGTCTTTTCCTTGCTACCATACGCTAAATATAACGTGTACAAAGGAAGTTTTTATATCCTTACAGAATCACCTATAAATAAGTACATCCTTAACAATATTTTTAAAATACAAAGTTGGCTTTCTTGACTAATGATAGGCTTTTATAATTTCTAGTCGAGAATTATACAATACTATTTGGTATTATTTATTACCAGACTCTACACCATTGAATCGTGTGTGTGTATATATATATATATATATATATATATATATATATATATATGCTTAAACGGGTCAATGACCTAATGAGTAGAACGTTTGGCAATGGTCTGGGAAACAGGGGTTCAATCCCAAGTCATTTGGAGTACTACAAATTCATATTTCTCATGATAGTTTCAAAGGAAATAAATTATTGAAAGTAATCTATGAGTATGGAGAAACTGGGAAACCAAAGTAATTCAAAAGGGATGTATTTAATACAAAGAAAAGTCAACATTAAAACATTTCGGTTTTAATGCACCTTCATCAGGACTTTAAGATGGTGAAACAAGTGTTGATAGAACAATGATGGATGTTTGATAAACTTTCAATGTTTAAAACTTTCAATACTATAGAGCTTAGTGATAAATATTGTAATATAATGGCTGAGGGATTTCGTTTCATGTATCTTGCCTTTGGTTTTAGTTAGGCTGAGAACCTTTCGGCTCAGCACATGGGTTAGTTAGGTGCAAACTTGAGCACAGGTATTGACGTGCGCATGGGGAAGATGTGTCGTTCACAGATGTCAAAATAAAAATCCCTTGGGGATGTGAATGACGTCATGCACCGGAAGCGCGTGCGGAGGATTTTGGGAGATTTAAAAGAGTCAGTTGAGTTGAGAACTAGACTCTGAACGGGAAGGGTTTACCTTAGGGCCTCACCGAGGCGAGACGAATTTGTGCGCTACAGGCATTGCACGTGTTTTGGGGACAGATGGAAAAGCCAGCATAGAAAGATTGTACCTCTCCTTATGTTGAAAAATCTTTAAACTCAAAGGTAATAAAAAGTTTTGTACCTGAACTAAGAAGTCGTAAGTGTTTTTTGTGTTTCGGGATTCTTATATTATCTATATATGAGTTATGAACATTGTATGTACATTTCACATATCCGTATCTTGGGTATGTTACACTTCTCTTTCCATTTTATTATCTATTAAAATTTGCCAATTTTCCTAACTTGATTAACTATCCTTTTGATACTACTTTACACACAAAATTTGCACATTATGCACGAAACACTGCCTTTTTCAATATAATGTTTTAATTACAAAAATTTGGTTTACCTATGGGTTCGGCTCTTAGTGGTGTTCTTCGAAGCCTATTTCTTGAATTGGTTGACTCCGATCCCTTTAAATTTATAATACCCAAAGATTCTAATTATTTCAATTACGTGGATGATATATTACTTATGTATCCACGAAATAATGACCGAACACAAATTACATTTCGCATATCTGTATCAGGCTATGGTACAATATCAAGTAATATTTTCTCTATTTTAATTTTTGAGATGAGACTTGATGTGCGTTAATTTGGAACTGAAAAGGCCAAATCAAATTGTTTTTAAAGGAAATGACTTTTAAAAATATCAAGAATAACTGATACCATTGGATTTTACATTTCTAATTCATCTTATAATGCTTCTCATATTGGTAGGCATGAAAAGCAATGACGTGATTATTTGAATAACATCTTCATATTTCTTGAACACGTTGTTTGATCAGCAGCCAAGCTTTAAAAATGATTTCCTTAGTTGAATCATTTCTATGCCAATATAAACAAGGGACACCTGAGGAAGGCCAGAGGATCCAACAGCCGAAATGCTGTAACCACTAACAACAATAAAGATGAGGAGGACAGTCCCAAAATCATAACCAAAATAATGCACGAGTAATATTTTTTTCGATAGTAAAATCTGGTTTCTTTGGTTTAGAAAAAAATTGTTTTTAGAAAAAATTTCTTTGGGATGTTTTTACTTAGGAGTAATACTTTGTGTGTGTGTGTATATGTATATATATATATATATATATATATATATAAATTATCCAGTCAGTGTCCAAGGACAGTAGGTGTGGATTATTCTTTACATAGAATATATGAGGGTAATCATATAAATCTATGAGAGTGCTCAATGTATGGCTATCGTTGGTTCCATATTTATTCGCTGGGGTATAACAAAATTCACATTCAGAGCGTATATAGTACAATTAAATGGAGACTCAAACTCGGTTAAGCCGTCATAATAAATTTATTTCGGCGGAGAATATTGTTGGTATATTCTCCACCGAAATAAATTTATTATGACGGCTTAACCAAGTTTGAGTCTCCATTTAATTGTACTATATATATATATATATATATATATATATATATATATTTTGGCAGCATTTCTTCGTTAATACAAATTTCATTGAACATAATAGACATTTTCTGTCTACATATTTTCTTCTGGATCCGTTGGTATTGCCATATTGCTTTTATCGTATTCAGCGGAAATTGATTTATGTATTGTCCATAATTGTATATATACCTAATATTTTCTGCCCAACTTTGGGCCATCATCAGGGGAGGATCTATTACAAAAGTGATGTAACTTTTGTTTTTGCATGTTACTACTATGTAAGAGCGTCTTTACTGTTGAAGATTATGGCATTTGCTTTTAAATGGGTTTCTATAAATAGTGTCAGTAGCTAAAGACATTTAAGTAAATTGGCACTGGTTTGAAAATTAATTCTGTTAAGTGTCAGTTGCATGTTTCTATTATGTAGTGCTTCGAGAATCTGTAGTTTTTGTTTATTATTTTGATGTTCTAATATTGTTGTGTTGTTGGCGAGAATTTTCCATAATTCTGTTGTTGGGCATGAATGTTTTTTAAATGCTGAGCTATTGAATTTGTATCAGAAAGGTGCATTGTAAGTCTCCTTGATAGGGTAGTTGAGGTTGAACCAACATGTATATTATTATTATCAGAGATACAATCTCCTAAAGGACATTTAAATTGATATATAACAATTTTTTGCAAAACTCCAATCGAGGAAGTGGAATTATTTCTAATGACCAAGTTGGAAGTTTTAAATTTTTCATAATATGTAATAAGGTTTATCTTTTTATTAGGATCAGTGGGGAGTATGTTTCTATGAATCAATGTTTTCAATATGTAGACAGAAAATGTCTATTATGTTCAATGAAATTTGTGTGTGTGTGTATATATATATATATAAAAACTGGTATTTACTAAGTTTAGCTTAGCCTATCTCAACTTTGCAAGATTATGGAATCTGACAAAGATCATGCTCACGATAGAGAGACCTGCTTGTTAACCACTACACTTCAGCCATTTCAGGTCTCTTGTATTTCTCCTATCAAAGACATTTTGGTGTTGATTGGCTCAATTTTGTCAAAACAGCCATAAATATAGAATGAGGTCACGTACAGCATTTCTTCACTTGGCAAGACGTTTTCTATGAGCTGTTTAATGACTAATGTCAGTGATCTTAATGGTTGTGGGGGGTCTTTTGTTTTTCGCTTTTTGTTGGGTTTTTTTTGTTTTCCTTTACTTTTTTTTTCCTTTCAGTAAAGCTAGAGAAGAAAATTCAAGTTGGATTTAGCAGGAAAAAACTTTCAAAATAATTATGAATTACTCAGATGAATCTAAAGTTTAGCACTGTGAGGCACAATTTGGCAACTCTGAGGGTGTGAAGGTGACAAACCACCCTGAATGATGAGATACTGAACCTGCCTGATACTCTCTAAGTGTTTCTTTCTAGCTTGGAGTACAGCCTCATGGTGCAGTTTCATGCCTACCTGATCTTAGCTGATTGTTGAGGTACTTGCAAGCTGAACCAAATTTGCTGCACTATCTGGTGACCGTACTGTGATCAACTTTACCTTTGACCCAACGAATGATTTTTGTTGCTTCCACAGTGTTATGAACCAGTTCAAATTTGTAAAGATTAAGGTCCTGAATAAGTTCCTCTGCTGCTGCTGCTGCTTGCAAATCACAAGAGAATGAAGCAATTCACAGAATGTCAGCTCACCAACTTCCATAATACTACCAAACACGATGGGTGCCTGCCATAGCTTGAACTGCTTCTGTCACATGATAAAAGTTCTGCAACTGAACAGAGATTAAAATATTGCAAAATTCTTAGTCATCCTTGAATCTTGGGGGCGGGGGTGGAATTCATGTTTGGTAACAAGAGATTTGTTAAACTTTCTAACAGTATTTGTTTTCTCTATAATTAAATTGACAATAAAAAAAAAAGGCATAGATTTGATTTGATTTATTTGTTTAATGGCATATCAACCTTCGTGGGATGTGCCCGTGGTGTAATGGTTATCATCACAGGATATGGACACGAGTTCAATTCCTGGACAAGACTGATTTTTTTTTCTAATTTGTCGGGGTGTAATACACTTTGGATCAAATTAGATGCAAGACTTAGTAATTACATTTTCACCTGAGAATCACCAGTGGAAATTTACTAAGCTTTTTGCTTAGATGTGGCACAAGGCCATATGAAAGAGGCACCCAATGAGACTGAGAATCACTAGTGGCACAAAAAGAAAACTTCTTTTACACAAAGTTGAACTTGACGAAAATTTAAATGGAAAAAAAATATGAGTAAAAGTTTGAAGATGTTCACAATGCTTCATGTAATAAAAAAAATACAAATCTGGATAATATCACAATGACTAATACTAACAGTTTGTGGAGGTACCCATAGTGTAATGGTTATTGTCATAGGAAATGGACATGGCGACACGAGTTCAAATCCTGGACGAGACTGATTTTATTTTCACATAGCACTAATACCCTTGAGAAAGGTATGAATCCAATTATTCTACCTCCAGCTATGGGTAAATAGTAGGACAGACTGGATTCCTCAGCCTTGGTGAGGAAACTAGTCTTGGAGAAGGAAAACCCTGAATTTAAACCTGTTAAACTCAGCTTAAAAATTGACCTTGTGTCATATCCTGCCTGAGCGAAGGGGTTGGTAAGTATGATAAACACACTGTATATATATCTATATAAGTTAGGATAGCATAAAAATACTGTCAATGGTGGCCGTGGTGAAAAGGAGGTGCCTGTGGTGAAAAGGAGGTGCCCGTGGTGTTATCGTCGTAGGAAATGGACATGGCGACACAAGTTCAAATCTTGAACGAGACCGATTGCATTTCACATAGCACTAATACCCTTGAGAACGGTATGAATCCAATTATTCTCCCTCCAGCTGTGGGTAAATAGCAGGCCAGACTGATTTCTTCAGCCTTGGTGAGGCAACTAGTCTAGGAGAAGGAAAACTCTGAATTCAAACCTGTTAAACTCCGCTTAAAAAATTGACCTTGTGTCATATCCTGCCCGAGCGGAGGGGTTGGGTAAATAGTATCAACCTTCGTGGGTTATTTAATGCCAAAACCATCCTTTGAGAAGAACAGTAGCGATGCCATTTAACCCATAGCTGGGAGGATAAGGGAGTTAACCTTTTCCATAGGTTTTCATCTGAAATTGAATATAATCGCCAGCTAGAGTTCGAACTCGCTTACTATGATTTTGCAGTCCAGTGCTTTTACCATTACACCACAAGGCCACACTCAACGTAGATTTGAATTTATAGAAAGGACCAAATTAGTTTATCTTGAGACTGATAAATATTCATTAAATTAACACCGACCTTACGGCAGTCATTGGAATAGACTACCTGTATCCATTGAAGAAGATTAAGACCTCCACTCCCCTTAATAGAGGTGTCCTGGGTATGATACTAAATTACATCTAATGGTAAAGCTCCTGTTCTGGACTTCTTGAAAGCATGGAGTATCCCTTCATTGCTATTACTCCCAAGTCCACTCTGATTGGTCAAAGCTATTAGAGTCCTATCTATTGCATTGAGCAATTAGTAGCAATAGCTGAGAGTAATTAATCGCGTTAGCTAAGAGCAATCAGTCGTGAGGACAGGAAAACTCTCTTACCGATTGAGGAAAGGGAGCTATTTACAGTGCCTTGGGGCATCCCATTGTGCACAAGTAGACTATTCCATTGCATAGACCGTGATTGGCTGCTTGTAAGTAAGCGGAAGTATTTTATTATATAAACCAGCTTCAATTTAGCATTGTAAGGAAGACTGCACTGGGCTATGACCTGCTTTATTTTTGTCTGCCAGCTGGATGCTTTACAGAGGTATGTGTTATTGTTATTCTACAGAGTGTTTTTGACCATGTTTTTGGTCATCATCCGGGGTTGTGAAAACATTCCAACCGACAACTTGAAAACAAAACACGACAAATAATTAAAAGAGTAAAAACTCAACAGTCAACTCAAAACTCCAAAGATAATAAACTGTGTTCGATTGTCTTTAACAAAACCTGCTTGAATAATAACTTGCTGCCTAAATATACACTCTTCAAAATATATCTATTTGTCTTAGTCTTTATAGGTGACTATATGTGTGTTTATATATATATATATATATATATATATATATATATATATATATAACAAAAAGTTGATGAAATTCTCTACATTTCAATTTTATTTTATATTATTTATATTTGCTCTGCCCTTGGGAATATTGAGTACTTTTTATTTTCTTTTGAAAATCTTTTACTGCTGTTAAAGTTTTTCAAAAGACTAATGGTGGATAAATTTTAATATAATTGTGTGTGTATATATATATATATATATATATATATATATATATATATGTCCATTAGCCTAATGAGTAGAGTGTTTGCCAATGGTCTGGGAGACCAGGGCTCAATCCCAGGCCGAGTCATACCAAAGACTCAAAAAATGGTCCTTGATGGCACCTTGGGTAACACTCAGTATTATAAGGTACATATCAAGGGTAAAGTGGAGCAATCCAGGGAATGGAGTAGTGCTCTCCCCTACACCTTGGTGTAGAAGCTATTGAAAAGGGAGCCTTTGGGACACCCTTGACTACGGTCGCCAACTTTACTTATATAAATATCATTTTTAATACTATTCAGCTGTAGCTCTTGTTTTATCTATGTATTATATTAATATTCTGACTATTTTTTAGAACTTGACCTCAAAGTCAGAAAAGTTATTTGCAGAATTCAGGATGTGTATAATTCAAACCTTAATTCATGGTCATAAAATCAGTAATTTATGGAATTCATTTTTTGAAGATAAGGGTTATGCTCAGCCCAACAAAAAGTTTTTTCTTTAAGATATTTACCAACCCTTATGCAGGATGCAACACAAAATAAATTTTAAATAGAGTTGAACAGATTTGAATTCTGAGTTTTCCTTTTCCTAAACTGGTTGCCCTACCAAGATTAGAGGGGTCAATCTGCCTTACTATTTATCCATAGCTGGAAATAGATTAGTGGGATTCATACCTTTCTCAAGGGTATTAGCAATATGTGAAATGCAAACTGCTTTGTCCAGGAGTTGAACTGGGGTTGCTGTGTCCATTTCCTATTACAGGAACCATTATTTTGAATGTAAACCTTACAAATTTATTACTCGTGTATAAGTCGACTTGATTTATGCTCATCAAATCATTAATTTATGGAATTCATTTTTCAAGTCAACCATTGCACCTAGTCCTTTCCATTATGGTTGAATGTAAACCTTATAAATTTATTACTCGTGTATAAGTCGACTGTTGATTTATGCTCATCAAATCATTAATATATGGAATTCATTTTTCAAGTCAACCATTGCACCTAGTCCTTTCCATTATGGTTGAATGTAAACCTTACAAATGTATTACTCGTGTATAAGTCGACTGTTGATTTATGCTCATCAAATCATTAATATATGGAATTCATTTTTCAAGCCAACCATTGCACCTAATCCTTTCCATTATGGTTGAATGTAAACCTTACAAATTTATTACTCGTGTATAAGTCGACTGTTGATTTATGCTCATCAAATCATTAATTTATGGAATTCATTTTTCAAGTCAACCATTGCACCTAGTCCTTTCCATTATGGTTGAATGTAAACCTCAAAGTCAGTAAAATTGTTTGCAGAATTCAGGATGTGGAAGAAAATATTAGGTTGTTGGAAAAATACTGTTTAATTTGAGTATAAATTGTTAAATTCTGTTTAAACATATTTAATAATCGTCATAGCAAAAATTCACATTTTTAATGGTTAAAGTATTTACTTTGTTAATTTTCTATCACTTCTTTCAGAATTTGATTTTGAAGGTTACATGCCCAAATCATTGAACACACAATAAGAAATTGTGTGTTAAGTTAACTTTATTTCTTTAGGTATGTGTTCAAGCCTGGTCATAATTTTGTTTCATGACAATGCTCAGCCACATGTTTCCTGGATGACACTGCAGTAGCTTACTGACTTGGGATACGAGAATTTGCCTCGTTTTCAAGATTTCTCACCCACCGATTGACATTTTATTTCAAACGTCTTGACACTTTTATGCTAAAAAAATTCCTTTTTAAAAGAGAAGTAAAAATTGTATTTAAAGATTTCTTGGCATCAAAACCTTTATTGTTTTATCATAAAGGCATTAATAACCTTGGTAATCATTTGCAGAAATGTATTAATATTCATGGAGCATATTCTGACTGATTAAAACACTGTTTGAATTCATTAATTCTTGAACGAGTTTGTATTAAAATCAAAAAATTATTTTAAGAACAACTTCATGTTTCAGTATCTTACCGTACTGTTTAAAAGTAATCCAAAAAAATTTAGGATGTTAGACTTGTCGGTTGAAATAAAACTGAAGACTGAGAAGTAAAAACTTTCCAGAATGAATTTTCTTGGCATCTCCAAGTTGTGTGTGCAGGTTGGAGTTTTTAACGATGGAAGAAGTGCATGTGGTCTGGTGTTCTCTTTTAGTTAAATGTGGGTTGTGGCACTTAGTCATGGCTTACAGGAGACATAAGCAGATAACTCTTGGAGATATCAATCTGATATACATTTATTTTATACTTGTTGTTCTGCGTTTATCATTTTGTGGGTTGCTCTTTGTCGAGTTCAGCCTTGTCATCCGGGGCTGAAGAATATGTTGAGGGATAAGACACTCCCCCAATGAGTGTTCTGGATAGGATGCTAAACCATTCAATGATGAGGCTGTAGTTATGGAGCTCTGGGGGATGCCATTACAGTTCAGTCCACTCTGATTTGGAGTGGTAGCACCTGCTGGGGGGGGGCATCTATGGGTCAAATAGAACTATTTAATCATTTATTATACTTGAAGCCATTTAACTGTGTGCAAACAAATGATTATTGCTAAATGAAATTATTAGTATTAGATGGCAATACTTGAAAACATTTAGTGTCCTGGGTATGACATTAAACTGCATCTGATGGTGAGGCTCCAGTCATAGAGTTTAGGGAACGTGGAGTACTCATTCATTACCATTACTCTCAGACCCACTCTGACCCAGAGTACCTGTTAAGGTCTCATTTATGTATATAAAAAAACTGTTCAATCTTTTACTGGGGATTATCATCAGTATAGATTTTTTTCGAATATTACTTTTTAACATTTATAATTCTGTGTGCAAACAAATCATTAGTATCAAATAGAATTATTAGTGTTGAATAACAATACTTGAAACCATTTAACTGTTTACAAACAATAGATATCAATGTTTGAAACCATTCAATATGTCTGGTTTTGTTAGATTCCTGACAAAATCAGACATGTTAAATACTAGTTTCCCTGATGATCAACAATGTGAAACTCTGAGTCATGAGTTTTTACCCCATTTCGTTGTCATCTTACTTTATACTTTAAATATGTTGTATATATATATATATATATATATATATATATATATATATATAATAGATTTTATATATTTAAAGCCATGGAAGTTTGTCTGCGACCTTAGGTTTCATGAAGTTTTACAAACAACAATCATCAAGCAGATAATGAAAGAAAATGAAGAAATTAAAAAATACAGTAAAAAACCATAAGAATTGTGTAACAATCTCTCTCTCTCTCTCTCTCTCTCTATATATATATATATATATATATATATATATATATAGTCATCCACAGACTATTTTGCTGTATCATAATTCTTTAGTGTGGCCTGACATGCTTCAAGCTGGAATTGAAACCCTGCTGACTTAATGCCGGTCAGATATTTTACTGCAGAGCTATTGTCATACACAGCATAAGCAAAGGATTTGTATGTATATATACATATACGCTAATGGCTACTGGAGTCCTCCATTTATGAGAAGAGCTTTGCATTTGTGCATAAGTGGCAACCGGTAATTCCCCACTTGAGTACTCAACTTCCTGGGAAGGGTGGGGGAGAATATATATTGTCATCTACTGACAGACTGTTTCATTGTATCACAACTCATCAAGGTAGCCAGTCACATAGGATGCTAAAAGCTGGGATCGAAATCTAGCTGCCTTAATGCCAGTTGGATATCTTACCACAGAGCTATCTTTATCCTCAGCATAAATGAAGGAATTTTTACATATATATATATATATATATATATATATATGCTAATGGCTACCAGAGTGCTCAATTTATGAGAAGAGAAGGCATTCATAGTCTAATGGCTACCATTGTGGAAAACGGATACAGCAACCCAAGTTCAAAACCTGAACAAGGCTGTTTGCATTTCATATGGTGCTAATACTCTTGGAAAAAGTATGAATCCAATTATTCTTCTTCCAGCTATGGGTAAAAATAGTAGGGCAGAGTGGGCTCTTTAACCTTGGTATGGCAACCAGTCTAGGAGAAGAAAAGCTAATGCATTTGGGGAATTGTTCTTCCTTCAGCTATGGGTAAATAGTAGGGCAGACTGAGCTCTTTAACCTTGGTATGGCAACCAGTCTAGGAGAAGAAAAGCTAATGCATTTGGGGAATTGTTCTTCCTTCAGCTATGGGTAAATAGTAGGGCAGACTGAGCTCTTTAACCTTGGTATGGCAGCCAGTTTAGGAGAATAAAAGCTAATGCATTTGGGGAATTGTTCTTCCTTCAGCTATGGGTAAATGGTAGGGCAGACTGGGCTCTTTAACCTTGGTATGGCAACCAGTCTAGGAAAAGAAAAGCTAATGCATTTGGGGAATTGTTCTTCCTTCAGCTATGGGTAAATAGTAGGGCAGACTGGGCTCTTTAACCTTGGTATGGCAGCCAGTCTAGGAGAAGGAAAGCTAATGCATTTGGGAAATGTATGAATTGTTCTTCCTCCAGCTATGGTTAAATAGTAGTGCAGACTGGTCTTGGAGAAGGAAAGCTTCTAATTCAAACCTATCAAACTGTGTTAAAGAATTGATCTTGTGCCACATTTGCTCATGTGGAAAGTTAGGATTAATATATATATATATATATATATATATATACAAATTATGTGTTTTTAAAGTTCTTTACTTCAAGTAATTCCTCACATGGTTCATTAGCCATTTTTTTCTCCTCCTTCCATCACATGAAACTTTCAGGAATGTTATATGAATATTTTAGGCTTTTATACACATCAAGTGGTGTAATGGTTAACAAGCTAGTCTAGGAAACCTTCACAAGTGAGTTCACATCTCATTGGGTGCCTCATTCATTCGGCCTGGTGCCACATCTAAGCAAAAAGCTTTTTTATTGCTATAATATCATCAAGCATTTTTATCACCCACTTGTTCGCATTTTATCTTTCATCATTTTATATATATATATATATATATATATATATATATATATATATATATATATATATAAAATTTTTGTTGTGGGTCCAAAGAGATTTATATATTTTTTAGGATTTATTTATTTATTTCGTTCTGACAGACTGTTTCATCATATCAAAACTCTTCAGTGTGGCTAGATACACAAGTTGCAGACTTGGCCTAGGGGTATGTCATCAGCCTGATGATGCCAAATTAACGAGTCATGGTAATTGCATGGCAGGTTTCAATCCCAGCTAGGAGCTTCTCATGTGTCTAGCCACACGGAAGAGTTGTGCTACAACAAAAGAGTCAGAACAAAATAAATAAATCTTTAAAATAGAAATCTCTTCGTGTACCTTCTCATTTAAAGATATATATATATATATATATATACATATATATGATACTTACCTGGCCTTTTGGCTGGGCCATCTGGCATTCATGTCGGATGGGGTATCAACATCAATGGCAGATTCGAGGCCGAAAGGCCCCCAACTTAGGTTGGGCCACCCTCGGGTGGGCGAGCTGCTTTTTTGTCCACTATGCACCCCTTGTATAGCACTAGACCTCACGGTCTAGTTCAAGCTATATTCTGGCATACATGCCCGGATCTAGATTTAGGTCCTTGATACTGCTTGACTCATTGGACCCACATTGCACTTAGTGGGTCAATGACCTGCAGGGTTCGAGTCTCAGCTCGTTCCTGACCTTCCCCTCCCCTTTATACCCTCTTTAATTGGCCTTTGGGCTTTTGACCTTGTGTCAAGTCCTGTCTGGTGGGAGGCAGCAACAAATACGATACATATATATGATGTAGTTAGCTATATCTATTAATAGAATGTCTTCACTACCGGTGAATGAGCACAGATATCTAAGTTAGGATAGATGAGACATCGTCACTGGTACTTGGTGACCGCTAGTTTCTCATCCATGTGATCCTTGGGCTAAATCCAACATAAGTGAGTGACCAGCAGTCTCCAAGCATTATTGACTTTGTGTCTTCTCTATTCTAACTTACATAAAGTTCCGATAAGTAGAGATCCAGGCGTCATTTATACAAAACCGTAAAGGTCATAATATTATCTTTACACAGTGCACATTGTAATATCCTAACTAACAAAAGGGAAATAACCTCTGATGCCACAGGGGTTACGGCCCCTACCACATCTGGGGGATTTGGTCAATAAAGGAATGTACCAGGCATAGCAGCAGATGTTCGTTCTCGCTCTGTCTTTAATCACCATCCATCCTATCGATTCATCTTGGTAATAGTCCATACCTAGCAAGTATGCATTACCTCAGATATAAAGACTTTACACACATCATATCCTGATTATGGAAATGCATTTACATAGCTGTATTGAGAATCTTCTTTTAATGCACTTTTCTTATTTGCATTGTATTTTTTATTATCATTATTGATATACATATATATATATATATATATATATAATAGAAAAACAAAGTAATCGAAAAGTGATGAATTTCATTATAACGGTAAGTAAAAGTTAAAACAGTTTGGCTTTAGTAACCCTTCATTTGGACTTTTTAAAACATCAACCATTGTTTTAGCAACCCTTGCCTCACCATCTTAAAGTCCTGATGAAAGTTTACTGAAACTGAAATGTTTTACGTTGACTTAGTATTATAATAAATTTATCCCTTTTGAATTATAAATTGAATTTTCATGACCATGAAATCCTGCAAACACTGTGCGACATACGCAACTACTGGACAGCTGCTTTGACCTTATCAGGTCTCATCAGCAGTGTATACCGTGATCTCACCCACTGGAAATTGAACCACTGGTCCACATCACATATGATGATGACAAATTAACGAGTCATGGTAATTGCATGGCTAATTAACCTGATGTACCTTGTAAGTTACATCCATACTCTTACAGAGGACCCAGCAGTTAGCATGACTAATTAATTTGGCATCGCTTGTGTATGATGTGGTTCAGTGGTAAGAGTTTTAGATTTGCATTCTGTGTCAGAAAATTATTTTTTAAGCAGAGTTTATCAGGGTTAAATTCAGAGTTTTCCTTCTAAACTGTTTGCCCTACCAAGGTTAATTGACCACTCTACCCTTTCATTTACCCATAGCCGGAGAGAGAAAAGTTGGATTCAAATCTTAGCCAAGGATATTAGTGCTATGTGAAATTCAAACAGCCTTGTCTAGGATTTGAACTCTGTTGACCATGTTCATTTCCTATGATGATAATCATGACACCACAAGTGCCTCCAAAATTATTGATAGATATACAGTTCTCTTTAGGATGTTTCATGAAAAATCAGAGGAGTTTTTTTTTTTTTTTAAGTTTTCTTGTATTGATATTTTTAATTTTTATTTTTTGGCCCATTTGGCTGGGGCTGCAGAATATACAAACTGCATTTCTTCAGAAAGGTAAGACTCCCCCAATAAGTATCATAGATTATGACACTAAACAATCTGATGGTGAAACTTCAGTCATGCTTAAGCTTTGGGGAATGTGGAGTACCTCTTCACTGTCACGTCCACTTTGCCATTAAACAAAAATCAAAATATTGAAAATTTTTGACTCGCTTGAGTATCTTCAAAGAGACTGGGTTGTACCAGAAAATATAGACTTGGTTACAATCCTGAAAACACAACAAACTAATCAACTGAAAGCAAATTATTGCTGAATAGAAATACCATTATGTTTGTGTTAGTAGAAATAGTAGTGAGAAATAATTAAAAAAAACAAAAAAACTATCATCACTAAATAAACTAATGTCATATAGAAATACATGAAAATATTTACTCGTAAGTGAGTAAATGATTTGTTTGGTTTTAGTATGGTATCATTGAATTATGTGTTTACAAACCATACATATGTGTAAACGAGCTTTGGCATTAAATAACTTATAGTGGTTGATATGCCATTAAACCCAACCAACCTTACTTGAGTATGTGTATGTATGTGTGTGTGTGTATATATATATATATATATATATATATATATATATATATATATATAATACATGAGAGATATTGGTGAATCTGACAAGATGATAAAATAACCTACCACCATCTCTCAAACCTATGTCTATTTCTCTTTGTGTTCTTCGCTTATCTGTCTCATTTTTAGACTCTTTCCCTTCCATTGTGCCTTTTTACATTTTCAATTTAACTAGCTCATTGGTCTAGTGTGTAGAGTGTTCGCCAATGGTCCAGAAGACCTGGGTTCAATCCCATGACGCGTCATACCAAAGACTTTAAAAATGGTACTTGATACCTCCTTTCTTAACACTCAGCAATATAAGGTCCGTACCAAGGGTAAAGCGGAGCATTCCTGAGAAAGGAGTAGCACCCTCCCCTACACCTTGG
Source organism: Sepioteuthis lessoniana (assembly GCA_963585895.1). Taxonomy (NCBI): domain Eukaryota; kingdom Metazoa; phylum Mollusca; class Cephalopoda; order Myopsida; family Loliginidae; genus Sepioteuthis; species Sepioteuthis lessoniana. The sequence continues at coordinate 63,805 of CAUZXS010000267.1, read as the reverse complement.
TGTAGTAGCTATTGAAACGGCAATTTTACTTTACATTCCACAATGGTGGATGTTTTAAAAAGTCCTAATGAACGGTTACTAAACCCAAATTGTTTTAACTTTCATTTGCTATTATAATGAAATTCATCACTTTTGGATAACTTTGTTTTTCTGTTTTCTTTTTAAAACAATGCAAGTCAGAAGAGCAAGGCATACTGGGCACTTGTGGTAAAGTAAGGATTAACTCATAAACGATGTTCTCCTATGGACTATTACAAATGGACACACCAGTATTGGCCAACCAGCAAAAACCAATATTCATCAGTTTTGTGCAGACACTGAATGCCATCAAGAAGACTTTCTAAGAGTAATGACCAATAGGGACTGACAACGAGACAGATTCAAAAGAATCCATGCTCTTTGTAAATCTTGATGATGATAGTATAATTCTTGAAGAGTAAGTGTGTTTAAACTTGGGCAAAAGCTATTATTTTAAACACAAATTTTCTTGATAAATAGGCCCTGCCCGACATAGAAATGCCCCTTCTATTTCACCTGGTGTTAGACTAAATTTTGAATGTCTCTTTTTACCATGGGCAGGATGCAACACAAGCTCAATCTTTAAATAAATATATATATATATATATATATATATATATATATATATATATATATATATAATGATAATAAAAAATACAATGTAAATAAGAAAAGTACATTAAAAAAGATTCTCAACACAGCTATGTAGTAGCTATTGAAACGCCAACTTTATTTTACATTCTCAGTTGCTGAAATATAGAAAAAGTAATATACATTTAGTCTGAAGAAGTTCTTGTGTGAATAAAGAACAAAATATTACCTCTAAACTCGTTGGAAGTGTTTGACTTATCAACTTTTCCACTTTGTTTTATCATACATAATCCTTCACTTATAGTCTGTCTTGATGCTTTGCCTCAATACCCAATATAACAGTCTGAATGAATATAGTCATCTTGGTGAATGCAGTGTAGAAGTATATCTGTTGTTCAAGTAATCCAGTTTTTCTACATACACTCAACTATTCCTTTCTTTGTGTTTTGTAGCTGTGATTACAAAAATAAAATGATGTCCTGTCAAGGGTCTTTGGAATAAAGGATGGCATTCGTTCAGTCTGTAAATCTGCAGAATTGAAGCCAGAGAATGCTATTGACAGTTTACCATTCTAATGCCTGTCATAACCAACAATTATTTTCCATAGATGCTAGTTCTCTTCACCCATAAACTGTTCAAGTCAATTTTTCTTTGACATTTTCCTTTCTAGTCCAATCCTCAGCCATCACTTGTCGTAATTTGCGTGAATGTTGATTTTCTGACTCTCCCTGGAGTCCTAGTTGATGACTAGTTTGGCTTCTAAAGTGCTGCATCTGAGAAAGGACTTAGAAGGTAACCTGCTATTGCCCAGAACAGTTATTTTCTTTTTCTTTTTTTTTTCTTTTTTTTTTTACATTCATGGCTTTCCTTTTTGTTTATTTTTCAGTTTTAACTTGAAGTAAGAGAGGCATGCCACTCAAATCACTTCAAAATGAAAAAGGCAGATAAATATGAAGGTTTTTTTGGGTTTATTTTTATTTTTTTTACAAAATATACTTAGCTATAGGTGAACGTTTGATTTGTGGTGATAAAATCATTAACCACAAGAATCAATTTTAGAAGCCAAGGGTTTAACCTAGCCCTTCCCATAATTTTTGGATTTCTATCTTACTAAATTATTACTCATGTCTAAGACGTCCCTTAATTTATGGTCATGAAATCAGTAATTTATGGAATGCGTTTTTGAAGCCAAGGGTTGTACTCAGCCTGTCTACTGTTGCTGACAAAAATGTTAAATTTGTGTAAGTATTTTTCAGGCATACCATTGAATTTCTTCATGTAAAGTAGGTTTTGATAAAAAAATTTAATCTATTCAAAGCTTTGAATTGATGAATACAATATTTAGAAAACTATGCTAATGTGGATGCTTTTTATTGGTTGGGTTTTATGGCATGTTAACCCTTGTTGGGGGCTTGGTATACTATAAAACCCAACCAACCCTTATTGGGTTACATCATTTCAGCATTGGGTAAATAAGAGAGGAAAATGGTAAACTCATCTAGGAGAAAGAAAACTCTGAATTATTACTTGTGTATAATTCAAACCTTAATTTATGGTAATAAAATCAGTAATTTATGGAATTCATTTTTTGAAGATAAGGGTTATGCTCAGCCCAACAAAAAGTTTTTTCTTTAAGATATTTACCAACCCTTATGCAGGATGCAACACAAAATAAATTTTAAATGGAGTTGAACAGATTTGAATTCTGAATTTTCCTTTTCCTAAACTGGTTGCCCTACCAAGATTAGAGGGGTCAATCTGCCTTACTATTTATCCATAGCTGGAAATAGATTAGTGGGATTCATACCTTTCTCAAGGGTATTAGCAATATGTAAAATGCAAACTGCTTTGTCCAGGAGTTGAACTGGGGTTGCTGTGTCCATTTCCTATTACAGGAACCATTATGTTTGAATGTAAACCTTATAAATTTATTACTCGTGTATAAGTTGACTGTTGATTTATGCTCATCAAATCATTAATTTATGGAATTCATTTTTCAAGCCAACCATTGCACCTAGTCCTTTCCATTATGGTTGAATGTAAACCTTACAAATTTATTACTCGTGTATAAGTCGACTGTTGATTTATGCTCATCAAATCATTAATTTATGGAATTCATTTTTCAAGCCAACCATTGCACCTAGTCCTTTCCATTATGGTTGAATGTAAACCTTACAAAATTTAGTTTGACTTTTATATTTACAAATGTATGTCTTAGATATAAATTGATCTAAATTTTTTCTGAAGATTAGGTCCTGAAAATTTTACTTATGTCTGTGTATAATTCAAGTTTTTCCTTACATTTTAGTTTCACAGCATGAAATTTTTATTATTAATTGTTATACTTTCAAAAAAAAAAAAACCGAGAAAAAAAGTTATAATTCTTACTCACGTGATTTTCCTATTTGAATACGTCCTTTTTTAATTCTTATTTATATGCATTTGGCTGCTTGGAAAATTTGATTTTAAACCTCAACATTAAAATTATGTTAAATAAAAGCAGTGGTTTTGATTGTTTGGCAGCATATCAACTCCTTATGGGTTATTTGAAGCTAAAATTTGATTCACTTCAAAAACCAGTCCACTCAGCTGGGGCTATAGAATAGACTGACTGCATCTCTGCAGAGAAGTAAGACCCCCGCCTCTAAAGAGTGTCCTGGATATAACACTTAACAATCTGATGGTGAGGCTCCAGTAATGCTGGCGCTTTAGAGAATTATGAAGTACTCCTTTCATTGCCATCACTCCCAAGTCCACTTTGGCCTGGAGTAGTAGCACTTAAAAGGGTCCTGTCTATGGGTCAAATAGAACTGTATGACATTAAAACTAAGTGGAACCAAATGAATTATGTTAAAATGAATTGTTAAAAATAGAACTGTTTGATCATTTAACTGTGAAAACAAATGACTGATGTTTTAATTGAATTGTTAGTGATACATAACAATGCTTGAAACCATTTAACTTTCGTTGACTTAGGCTAAACTGAATTGTTTGAAATAGAACTGTTTGATCATTTTACTGTGTGTAGATACAGAATGTATTTAAAAATCATATATTCAATATATATGCATAAAGAGGATTCGGCAATAAATTATCATCAATGGTTGATATGCCATTAAATACAACCAAACCAAATCATGAGACTGATGGGTAGAGTGTTCATCAATGGCCTGGGAGATCAGGGTTCAATTCCAGGTTGAGTCATATCAAAGACTCAAAAAGTGGTACTTGATAATACTCAACATTATAAGTTACATATCAAGGGTCAAGTGGAGCAATCCATGGAAAGAGGTTGTGCCCTCTCCTATACCTCTCTGTAGTAGCTGTTGAAAAGGGAGTGTTCAGGTTGCCAACTTTTATGTATAAAAAGGATTTGGCATTAAATAACCTACAATGGTTCATAAGCCATAAAACCAACCTAACCATATCATATATATATTTAATATATACATATAAGAAGGATTTGGCATTAGATAACCAACAGTGGTTGATATGTCATAAAATCAAACTAACTCAATTCTTGGTCAGAGTGGACCTCAAAGTAATGGCAATGACAGGATGACTCCAAAATTCTGTAGTGCTTCAGAACTGGAGTCTCATCACTGGATGCAATTTCCTGTCATACCCAGAATATTCCTTTGTGTGTGTTGGGGGTTACCCATTGGCAGTCACCATATTCCTAGCCCTGGTGATAAGGCTGAACAAAAGCAGTAATGTAACTCTTAACTTGGACCTTTGTCAAAAGTTTTTCATGATGGAATTTGAAGCCCCAATAATCTTGATTTTAATAAAAAAAAAAAAAAATAAAAAAAAAAATAGAAAAAAAGTAATTTCATTTTTTTTCCTCAGATAAAAATCAAACTTGGAATTATGTCATAGCTGTGAGATTTTTTTTTTTTTATATGTTCACTGAAAATAAAATTTTTGAATAAAAGCATGAATCAACTTTGCTTGCATTTAATATATTAAATGTTCTTGGCATTCTTTTGTATATATTTACAGAATTTTGGTTTCAGAGTTTTTTTGTGGGGGTAGTCTCATAGTCTGGCACAGTGGCAAACATTCTGGACTGCAGAGTCCTCGTGAGTGTGAACTCAAGTCACAATATTACACTCACTTTCAGACTAATCCCCACTGGAAAGATATGAACTCTCTTACCCCCCACCCGCTATGGGTTAAATAGTACTGCTACTTCGCTTTTACAAGAGTGACTTAAGCATTAAATAACCTACAAAGGTTGATTTGCCGTTAAACAAACCAAACCTTTAGATTTTGATCATAATTCATAAGGGGGGTGTCCCCGTGGTGTAATGGTTAAAGCGATGGACTGCAGAATCATAGTAAGCGAGTTCGAACTCCAGTCGTGCTCTTACGTTCACTTTCAGATGAACACCCTTGGGAAAGGTATGAACCCCCCTTATCCTCCCAGCTATGGGTCAAATAGTACCACTACTGTTCTTCTAGGAGCATAGCTTTGGCATTAAATAACCTACAAAGGTTGATATGCCATTAAACAAAGAAACCAAACCAAACCAAAACTCATAATGATATCAGTTTTATTGCATTATATTCCTTTAAAAATAATATCCTAGTGTCTTTATTTCATGAGAAATCGTGTGCTTGTTGATAGGTAGTACTCTATACACACACGTTCTTATCATAGCTTGGCTTTGTGAATGAAGATTAAGAAGGAGGTGTTCCAAATTAACTGCTGGCATTTTCATGGCTGACAAGGCCAATGCATGACAGGCAGCAAGGTGTGGTTTTAGCAGCTATAGCTGAAGGTTTGGTCAGGATTTGATGGCATAATGTTGTGGTTCTACTTCCTACACCTTTTACTCTTGAGGCTGGTCCTGTGGATGTTTTCAAAGGAGGAGACAACATGGTTGATGGTGAGATACCAAGTGTCACAGTTCTTTGTTCGGATAGACCATTGGCAGTCATTAATGTGACATGTAACCAAGAGATTTTTTTCAAACAGTCTTTGTATCGCTTCTTGGGTGCTTCACTGTTGCAATGGTCAGAGGAGAGTTTGGTATCCACCTTCTAATCACCTTTCCTAATCTTAGTTCATTTCATAAATAAAGATTGAAAAAACTATTTTTTATTCAGATATAAGTAAAGTAGTAAAGTTGGTGACTGTAGTCGAGGGCGATCCGAAGGCTCCCTTTTCAGTAGCTACTACACCGAGGTGTAGGTGGGGGCACTAGTCCTTACCTTATAATGCTGAGTGCTAAGCAAGGAGGCATCAAGTACCATTTTTTTAAGTCTTTGGTATGATTCGACCTGGGACTGAACCACAGTCTCCCGCACCATTGGCGAACACTCTACCCACTAGGCTAATGAGCCGGTATACACTGCAATAACTCATTTTCATTCGTTACTTATATATCAAATTTTTTCTTTACGTTATAAGACAATAGTATCCAGTTTCTTAAAATTGTGTTACACTTGACCACCATCATCATCATCATTGACGCATGGCAATAGCACCGATTCCCTTGACTCTCTTGCTCACCATCCATCCTTCTTGGCAGGCCCTGTAAGCAGCATCCAGTGTCCACAGAGAGCTGTCTCTGAATTGGAAAACTTTGTTTAGAAATTTTTCCTTATTTGCCAGTGTGTCTTGTTCATCTTAGTTAAATTGTTTGTAAGATGAGATGTAAGTGGCCATACATCTGTTGTTTTGTAGGGTGCTGTTTGCTGGGTTTGTTCTAAAAAGCATGTAGAATCTTAGTATAGTTCCTGTCTAGCTTTTTCTCGAAGTGTTTTCAAGTGGTGCAGTTATACAGTAGTACCAACACAGCTCCATTTAGGTTGGCAATCATCATCATTAAGTTATATTGACAACATTCTCTCTCTTTCTCTCTCTATCCATCACTCCTGGCTTGTCTTGTAGGTTGTATCCTGTGTTCATACAGAATTGATGGTAAGTCTTTACTGGCCAGCCAACACTAGTGTGTACATGCCTAGGAGTCCATGAGAGAATGTAGCTTAGAAGTTCATCCTTGCTTTCCCAGCAGTACATTATTCATACCTTGTTCATCTTTGTTGGACGGTTTATAAGATGGTCAAAATGAAATGTAAAAGTAATTAAAAATAAGATGCTTCCTCAAAGTAAGTTTTAGTATTTGTGTAAGACAAAGCAAAAAGTGAAATATACTTGGTGCTGGAGATTCTGATTGCAAGATAGCACCACCTCATCATAGCAAAAAAAAAAAGTGGGTCAGAATTTTAATACCTTTGCAACACTGATCACAGACTGGGTTTGATTATGTCCTTGCCCTCATATGTGTGTGAACCCTCACTGATTATGTCTCATTTTCTATCCTCTGTGGGGAGATAGCTAAGAATAGATAATAGTTTTAATTTCTTTTGGGTTGAGATAATTCCAAATGAAATCATATTTACCCAAAATGGTCAGCCATGAGTAGGATATGACATGAGGTCAATTTTTAAGTAGATTTTAACAGGTCTGAATTCAGTTTTCTTTCTCCTAGACTGGTTGCCATAGCAGGGTGAAAGAGTCCAGTCTATCCTATTGTCTAACCATAGCTGGAGGGAGAATAGTTTGATTCCTACTGTTCCCAGCAGTATAAGCACTATTTTAACATAGACATAAGTAAGGCATGAACTGCTGTTGATAAGTTTAAAACCAAATGGAAATCTGAGAAAATAAAACTGAAATCCTTCCAAGCTGTAGCCATGTCAGTATTATTGTAGGGTTGCACTACTTGGACTCTAATAAAAAGCCTGAAGATGTGAATTATATTAGGATGTTGCGAACAAATCCTGGAAGCAGCACCTTATAAAACCACTGCTGTATGGCCACTTACCTCCCATTACACAAATCCAAGTAAAACATGCTAGGAACTGCTAGAGAAGCAAGAACAAACTCATATGCAAAATTCTACCATGGACTACTACACATGGGTATGTCAGTGTAGGCTGACCAGCAAAAACTTCAATTCATTAGCTTTAGGTAGATGCTGGATTCGTCTACATGATTTACCAAGAAAGACGGATGGTAAGAGTGTCTCAAGAGAATCCATGATCTAATGAAAATTGGAAACAATTCTGATTGAAGAATAATCATTTATTTACACACCACTATATGGTTTCAAGTATTTATATACTATTATATATGGTTTCAAGTATTCTGAGCAGTGTAGTTGACTCATAAATTTAGTTGATTTGAGGCAAAGTATCAAGTCTTGTTTTAGATCTGCCAAATAAAAATCAAGGAGTGTCTTTGACGTTTGAAAAAATAGTGGATTGGTCGGATTGGCAGGAAGCATTTCTTTTTTTTTTAATTTTTTTCTCTTTTTCTTTTTTTTCTTTAGGATAGAAGAATTCATTATCTCTAAATGACAGTCTTGTGAGAAGAGTTAAAAAAAAAAAAAAAAAGTTCGATACAAAACAAATAGTCTTGAATATTTAAAAAATGTTCTTTTAAATAAGTTTTGAATAATGATTTTGTTTAATTTCATGTGTTAATAAAACAAAAACAAAAACTAATAGCACATCGGAATCACAAGATTCTTTATTTTATAGCCGAACCTTCTAGCTTCATGAAATATTCTTTAAACAAACTAGATTAAATTATTCAAATCAATGGTGTAATGTAACATTATAAAAGCTCTTGTGATAGTTATCGTGGTAGGAAATGCATACAGCAACCCGAGTTCAAATCTTGGACAAGATAGTTCATATTTCATACATGGCTTATACCCTTGGGAAAGGTATGCATCCAACTATTTTTCGAGGCATGTCTTCGTGATGTAATGGTTAAAGTGATGGACTGTAGAATCGCAGTAAGCAGATTCAAACTCCAGTCATGCTATTACATTCACTTTCGGACAAATACCCTTGGGAAAGGCATAAACCCCCTTATCCCTGTATGTTAGACTGCAACATCGTAGTGAGTGAGTTCAAACTCCAGTCATACTATTACATTCACTTTCGGACAAATACCCTTGGGAAAGGTATGTATCCAACTATTTTTGGGGGCGTGTCCTCGTGGTATAATGGTTAAAGCAATGGACTGCGGAATGGTAGTATGTGAGTTTGGATTTCCAGTTACGCTATTACATTCATTTTCAGACAAATACGCTTGGGAAAGGTATCGAACCTCCTTATCCTCCCAGCTATGGGTTAAATAGTACCACTACTGTTCTTCTAGGAGAATGGCTTTGGCATTAAATAACCTACAAAGGTTTATATGCCATTAAAAACAAAGAAACCAAACCAACTGTTTTCCCTCCAACTATTGGCAAATAGTAGGGTATCCTGGGCTCTTTTAACTTGGTATAGCAACCAATCTTGGAGAAGGAAAACTGGAGGGGCTGAGTAATAAATATTAACAGAGGTTCTTTCAATAAATAAGGTGAAATATTGTCAAAGGATTTGGCAATAGGAAGCACTGTTTATTGTTGAACCTTTTTCAAGGAACTTAATAGTCATGGCTCTTTTCATGTTCCAGATGACTGCATGACCTTCTTTACTGATTGTTGTGCCCAGAACTTTTTCTTTACATGAGAGTCTGTGTTTCCATTCCATGGACTGTATTTGCAACTCGTGTTCATAGTAACAAACCTACATTTAGCTCATTTGCCAACATTTTTTGACTAAAACATGTACACCTCACACATTCTTCGGTAAATTTCACATGGTTTGCACTTCTCAGCCACCCAAAATTTAATGACAGACCTCTGTTCAAGCCTGCCGCACTCAATTTGATTTGTCACCATTTTGAATAGCCTCAAAACAAATATTTTTGTGAGATTAAAATAATTTTTTTCAATTGACCAATTCCAAACTATATTGAGTTTATGTCACTGGAAAAAAAAATCTGAAAAGAAAAAAGATTTTGCTTTTTTCAAAAAATCTCTTTTATTGAATGACTCTGGTATTTCCAAGCCATACAGAAGAAAATATTATGGAATCATCTCATGTTGAGGCAAAAATATGATGAAATTCATTCACCAAAAATTCAGAATCAATACTCTCTTTTTCTCTTTGACCTTTTCTGTCAGCCTTAATTCTGTCAGGAATGAATTTCACTAGTTTAAATGTATATTCTTGAATGGTAGTTAACATATTATCTTTGCTGGATGGAACCTTCTCATCGACCATCTTAGAAAACCTAAACAGTCAGTGAATGCCTTTTAATAGCTTAACAAACTAACAATATAATTACAATATATGTCAAAGCATTTGTGATCCTTTCATTGAAATGATTTGGATAAGGCACTGGTCTAAGGAACATACCAATTTCAGGATCTCTTCTAATGTAATTCCTTGTGATATATTCACTATTACCAGCCACAAGTCTTCTTAGCTTCTAAATTGGCATCTATTCATATAAACTTGTCACTTGCCCCTCAAGTTTTTGAATGGGTTTAAATCTGGAGAATTTGCCTGCTGGTTCTTCATCTGAAGTCCACTGATGCCTTATTGTTGCAAGTATTCTGTAGTTTCATGTACTGCATGTGCAGAAGCATGTGAAGGTGATGTGTTGCCCGAGAAGAAAATCCATGAAAACGAGTTTGTGTCTTTAGTGCAGTTTGTTGTAGGTAGAGGAGAAAAGAGAAAGAAAATAATATATGATTATTAGCACCTTGGTTAAATGAGACAAATTATGCTGATTTTCTTTTCTCCCCCCACTGAGTGACCAATGAGAAAATCTGCCTACATAAAAAGCTGTTTGTTTTTACCAATCACTTTTAAAATTTGAACTCGGCAGTGATTGTGTGTTTCCTTTGTTGTATGAGGAAAGTTCAGTTATTTTTTTTTTTTTTTTTTTTTGCTTTGTGCTTTGAAGTGACAGACAAGGAGAGAAGAGGAAGAATTGGTGTGCCAGTAAGCGCTGGACTTGTTTTTTCTTTCTTGATTTCCCCTTTCAGATGAGTTCAAAGTGCTCTCTCTGGAAGGCTATGTAAGCATTTGAAGTTATTTTAATACCATCTCGTACATTCCATGGAGCACCTCAAATGATGATACTTCTTCCTACCTGCCCAGTTGACTGAGGTTGTAGAATACACCGACTGCATCTTTGCAGAGGTGCAAGACCACCACCAACGAGTGTCCTGGATATGACACTAAATAATCTGATGGTGAAATTCTAGTAATGCTGGAGCTTTGGGGAATGTGGAGCACTCTTTCATTGCTGTTGGTTCCAGGTTCACTCTGGCCTGGAGAGGTAGCACCTGATAGTCCTATCTATGGAACAAATAGAACTAAAATGTATATTTATGCTAAACTGAATTGAAATAGGACTGTTTTTATATTTAAACTGTGTACTTATGCTAAACTGAATTGTTTGAAATAGAACTGTTCATTTATATAAAAATGGATTTGGCATTAAATAACCTACAAGTGTTGATATGTCATAAAACTCAAACAACCAACAAACCAACCTACTTGTTGGCATCTCAATTGTTGATGACAATCTTGTTCGTTTATGACCCCTCCTTTGCATCAACTGTCATCTTCTACCCATTTCCAATGCTTCTGTACGTGTATTTTTGTCAACAGAAGCATCATCACCAATTTCACTGACGTCCTGACCTTTTTCAGAAAATGACAGTGAGTAGCTCCGGACACAGTTGTTTGTCCAACGCACCTGAAAAGTTATGAGCTGGTCAGGCTGATTATTCACAGCTTCATGTTTAATTTGTGACAGAAAATATTAGAAAAAGACCTTTAAATGATTCTTATCAGCCTTCATGTACCTTTGTAGGAGTTGTAATCAATTTTTCACAGTTCATGTCTTCCAACTGTTTTGGATATTTCTAATGTTGATTTCACTTGAGTAAATTCAGATCTTATTGTTGTATAGCCACATAATACATATACAAGCAGAATCATAACGACGACACAATAAAAACAAGCGATACAGTTCTTTAGAAAAATATACCTCTCACTTTATTTGAAAGGGTTCAAAAGGTTTTACTGTGTGAGAGGTGAGTTGGAGACCGAACAGAACTGCAACATATTGACCCCCACTCTTATGGCCATAACAGCATTTCTTTCCCGTTCTCCTGGGCTGCTCAACCGAGGGCCTGGGGGCCCAGCCTCTCTGGGACATGTTTCTCATTCCAGCATCTTCTCTCCTACTGGTTTGAACTTCCTGTCGCCGGGGTTATATAATAATTCGATGCCCACTCTTCTTCCTGCGGGTGTCACAATTTCGCACTCAATTCAACCCCTCGATAGTCAAGGTTATATCCTGATATTCCTCGACCGGATGCACCTGTTATTTACACAGGTGCATTTCCTATTTTGACAGCTTGGCCGGGTCAGAGGTCAATATACAACATTATAACAGACTTCTTGGAAGCCATTTGGTTAGAGGGGGTGTCCTCGTGGTGTAATGGTTAAAGCGATGGACTGCAGAATCGTAGTACGTGAGTTCATACTCCAGTCGCGCTATTACGTTCACTTTCGGGCAAATACCCTTGGGAAAGGTATGAACCCCCTTATCCTCCCAGCTATGGGTTAAATAGTACCACTACTGTTCTTCTAGGAGAATAGCTTTGGCATTAAATAACTAAAAAGAGTTGTTATGCTATTAAACAAAGAAACCAAACCAAACCTTTTGGTCAGAATTTCAACCCTTCGTTACAAAGTCACTTCTATAATCTGGAACATTGAAGTATTGCGTTACTCATGCAAATGATTGCAGTTTGCTTACCCTTATTCTAGAAACTTAGTTTTTACACAGCACCCATGTATATAACTGGTGCTGTCATTCTTTGAAAATTTTGGTCAATTATAACTTGTTTTTGGACATGAAAATAATAATTTGTTAGGCTGTGTAGAAGAATTGTTATTTGAAGCTATTATTATCTGTTAAGGATTATTATAATTATTAGTTGCTTAAAATCATGTAATGGTTTGCAAATTATTGATGTTGGATAAAAATGCTTGAAACCATAGGTTGTAGAATATACCAACTGCTTCTCTGTAGAGGGGTAAGATCCCCTCACTCCCCCAAATGAGTGTCCTGCATATGACACTAAACAATATGATGGTGATGTTCCAGTAATACTGGAACTTTGGGGTACGCTGAGTATCCCTTCATTGCCATTGCTCCCAGGTCCACTCTGGCCCGTAGTAGTAGCACCTGCTAGGGTCCTGTCCATGTGTCAATGGCCTAGTCAGCTGAGGCTGTAGAATACACCAACTGCTTCTCTGCAGAGGGGAAGGCTTCTCCACCAACAAGTTTTCTGGATATGATACTAAACAATCTGATGGTGAAGTTCTAATAATGCTGGAGCTTTGGGGAATGTGGAGTACCCCTTCATTGCCATTGCTCTTCGGTCCACACTGGTCTGGAGTGGTAGCACTTAATAAGGGTCCTATCTGTGGGTCAAATAGAACTAAACTGTGTACTTATGCTAAACTGAGTTGTTTGAAATAGAACTATATGCATATGTAGTGTAATCCTATTTACCAACCCCTCCGCTCAGGCAGGATATGACACAAGGTCAATTTTCAAGCGGAGTTTAACAGGTTTGAATTCAGAGTTTTCCTTCTCCTAGACTAGTTGCCTAACCAAGGCTGAAGAAGCTAGTCTGTCCTACTATTTACCCATAGCTGGAGGGAGAATAATTGGATTCATACCTTTCCCAAGGGTATTAGTGCTATGAAAAAATGCAATCGGTCTCGTCCAGGATTTGAACTCGTGTCGCCGAGTCCATTTCCTATGACAATAACCATTACACCATGGGCATATGTAGTGTAATGAAGAAGAAAGACCTTATCAAGGCTTTATTCAACTGAATTTTACAGAAATAACCATAAAAGGCAAGAGGCCAAACGCATATAAATAAGAATTAAAAAAGGATATATTTAAATAGGAAAATCACTTGAGCAAGAATTATAACTTTTTTTTTTTTAATGAAAGTATAACAGTATAAAAATGAATTTAGCATTAAATAACCTACAATGGTTGATGTGCTATTAAAACCCACCGAATCTGATCAATTGAAACCATATAACTGTAAATAAATGATAACGGAGTAAGAATAGTTGATTAAAACTGTTTAATTGCATATAGATGAGTATTAGATAGGAATACTTCAGACTGGTCTTGCAAATCACTGCTAATGAGTTGAGTCCTAACTGTGTGATCTATGATTATGCCAAAACTAAGCTACACTTAGTAGGAAACTATTAGTATTTATATTTACCAACCCTTCTGCTTGGGCAGGATATGACACAAGGTCAATTTTTAAGCAGAGTTTAACAGGTTTGAATTCAGAGTTTTCCTTCTCCAAGACTAGTTTCCTCACCAAGTCTGAAGAAATCAGTCTGGCCTGCTATTTACCCATAGCTGGAGGGAGAATAATTGGATTCGTACCGTTCTCAAGGGTATTAGCGCTATGTGAAATGCAATCGGTCTCGTTCAAGATTTGAACTTGTGTCGCCATGTCCATTTCCTACGACGATAACACCACGGGCACCTCCTTTTCACCACAGGCACCGCCTTTTCACCACGGGCACCATTGACAGTATTTTTATGCTATCCTAACTTATATAGATATATATACAGTGTGTTTATCATACTTACCAACCCCTCTGCTCAGGCAGGATATGACACAAGGTCAATTTTTAAGCGGAGTTTAACAGGTTTAAATTCAGGGTTTTTCTTCTCCAAGACTAGTTTCCTCACCAAGGCTGAGGAATCCAGTCTGTCCTACTATTTACCCATAACTGGAGGTAGAATAATTGGATTCATACCTTTCCCAAGGGTATTAGTGCTATGTGAAAATAAAATCAGTCTCGTCCAGGATTTGAACTTGTGTCGCCATGTCCAATTCCTATGACAATAACCATTACACTATGGGTACCTCCACAAACTGTTAGTATTAGTCATTGTGATATTATCCAGATTTGTATTTTTTTTATTACATGAAGCATTGTGAACATTTTCAAACTTTTACTCATATTTTTTTTCCATTTAAATTTTCGTCAAGTTCTACTTTGTGTAAAAGAAGTTTTCTTTTTGTGCCACTAGTGTTTCTCAGTCTCATTGGGTGCCCCTTTCATATGGCCTTGTGCCACATCTAAGCAAAAAGCTTAGTAAATTTCCACTGGTGATTCTCAGGTGAAAATGTAATTACTAAGTCTTGCATCTAATTTGATCCAAAGTGTATTACACCCCGACAAATTAGAAAAAAAAAATGATGTCAACAAATAGATCGGTTTCCTCATCGACATGTTCAATATAAGAAGCTCAATTGATTTTGAGACAGTAAGTAATACGAAGCGCAATGGGCATAACATGGAGAAGAATACTTTCATTTTGGATTCTTTATAGCTTCCAGTAATTTGTGGACTGGATATAAAGAACCATCTTCATCTAATAAGATAATGACATGACCACTATATATTAATCAGTGTGTCATGAAATCGCATTAGTAATCCCGATAACCCCAAGGAAAGCCATGATACGTTCTTAAAATATTTCTCCTTGATCCAGTCGTAATTAAACAACGACCGGTGAAGAATCACATTGACTTTCAATTCTTACCATTAAAGATTTTTATCAGTTGGCTTTCATATCCCTTCAAATAATAATTCTGTATTGTGCTCTGGGTAGATTTTAAATGGGAAAATCTATATCGAATGTTATCTTCGTCCTTGAGCCTGGATCTCTTACAGATAAGATGCAGTGTTCAGTTTTTATAGAAAGTTCTCTTTACCTTTTCTACTTAAAAAGTTATATCAGTTATCTCTGTGATCTGTATTACCAGTAGTCAGGATAAAAAGGATTACCTGGTGTTGCTTGGGTTGGCCTAATATACTGACCCTGCCTTGTTGGTGAAGCTTAAAGTATGTTAACTGTATCACCTGTTGGGGTGTCTTAGGTACGACACTAATTTGTGTCTGATGGTGAGGCTCCAGTTTTGTAGATCTGGGTAGTATGGAGTATCCTGTCATTGCCATTATTCTCAGGCCTACTCTGGATCAGATTTGTAGTTCTATCTATTCATAAAATTGAGCCATTGAAAAATCATTTATATTTGATAGAAATACTTGCTACCACATAACTGTGAGTTATTTGCATTAAGAATAGTCACTTAAAGCTATAATTGTTGACTAATGATTATTAATGATTACTTGAAATTATATAACTGTGTGCAAACAAATGACTATAATTAAATAGAAATGATTACTTGAAATTATATAACTGTGTGCAAACAAATGACTATAATTAAATAGAAATGATTACTTGAAATTATATAACTGTGTGCAAACAAATGACTATAATTAAATAGAAATGATTACTTGAAATTATATAACTGTGTGCAAACAAATGACTATAATTAAATAGAAATGATTACTTGAAATTATATGATTATTAAGATTAGATAAGAATACTTGAAAACATACAACTATGTACAAACTATTTATGTTAGATTACGTAGAATAATAATAGCACTTTCCGCCATAATCTCCATGCAAGAATTGATATTGTATCCGTATGTGCAAAAAGACTTTCAAACAACTACACAAAAAATGTAAATATAAATATTTAATGAATGCAATTCCCTAACCTTTTGGTATAAAATGACTCTAGATGGGTTGACATGCCTTTAAAATCAATTATATTGGACTGGAAATTCTATGTTGCTGAAATGCTTTAGAATCTGCCATTATTGATGCAACTTTATCACTTTATATGTTTTTTTTTTTTTTTTTTTTTAAGATTCATTCACTTTTTTGACTTGCACTTCCAATCACCAAAATACCCACGAGTAGAAAATGAATCATCAGAGCCTTTCAAATTATGTTTGTGTCTTAGAAAAGAAAACTCATCTGGAGAATTTCATTGCCTACTTTTTAACCGTTGCCCAAAGATAATACTATGTAGAACGACTTATTTTTCTCTCTCGATTGTCATTCAAGCAAATCCAGGAAAGATAAATTTCTCTCAGTCTGTTCATATCTATTCATCTATCCATGTTTGTGACTCGCCCAGTCAGCTGGGGCTGTAGAATACACCGATTGCATCTCTGCAGAGGGGTAAGACCCCACCCACACACACACCTCTAAAGAGTGCCCTGGATATAACAATAAACGATCTGATGGTGAGGCTCCAGTAATGTTGGAACTTTAGGGAATGTGGAGTACCCCTTTATTGCCTTTGCTCCCAGGTCCACTCTGGCCTGGAATGGTAGCACCTGAAAGAGTCTTATCTTTGGGTCAAATAGAACTGTTTGACATTTAAACTGAGTGCAAACAAAAGACTTATTCTAAACTGAATTGTTTGAAATAGAACTGTTTGGTCATTTAACTGTGTGTAAACAAATGACTGATGTTTGATTGAATTGTTAGTAATACATGACAATACATAGAACCATTTAACTTAGTTGACTTAGGCTAAAATGAATTGTTTGAAATAGAACTGTTTGATCATTTAACTGTGTGCAAAAGAATAAGCTGAGGCTCATTTAAAGATGTTAACAAAATGTGTTAACAAATCAAGTATTCTTTAATATATGTATGCAGAGAAGTTGACATTAAATAACCTACAATGGCTGATAGGCCATAAAACCCAACCAAACCAAATCATATGTTTAATATATATGTATAAAGAGGATTTGGCATTAAATAACCTACAATGGTTGATATGCCATAAAACCCAACCAAACCAAATCATATATATTTAATATATATGTATAAAGAGGATTTGGCATTAAATAACCAACAATAGTTGATATGCCATCAAACTCAACCAAACCAAATCTTATATATTTAATATATATGTATAAAGTAGATTTGGCATTGAATAACCTACAATTGTTGATACTCCATAAAACCCAACCAAACCAAATCCTATATGTTTAATATATATGTATAAAGTATATTTGGGGAATGCAGAGTACCTCTTCATTGCCATTGCTCCCAAGTCCACTCTGGAGTGGTAGCACCTGATAGTCCTTTCTAAGGGTCAAATAGAACAAACTGTGTACAAACAAAGGACTGATATTGAATTTTGACCGTTATAAAGCAATACTTGAAACCAATTAACTGTGTGCCAAAAATAGCGCAGGTTTGTTTAAGAATGTTATCTACAAAATGTTTACAAATACATCTATATATTTAATATATAAGCATAAAGAGGATTTGGCATTAAATAACCTACAGTGTTTGATATGCCATAAAACTCAACCAAATTATATTATATATATCTAATATATAGATATAAAGAAGATTTGTCATTAAATAACCTACAATGGTTGATACGCCATAAAACCCGACCAAACGAAATCCTGTATATTTAATATATATGTATAAAGAGGATTTGGCATTCGATAACCCACAATGGTTGATATGCCATAAAACCCGACCAAACGAAATCCTGTATATTTAATATATATGTATAAAGAGGATTTGGCATTAGATAACACACAATGGTTGATATGCCATAAAACCAACCAAACTAAACCGTATATATTTAATATATATGTATTAAAAGGATTTGGCATTAAATAACCTACAATTGTTGAGATGCCATAAAACCCAACCAAATCAATTCCTGAATATCTAATATATATCAATAAACATGATTTGGCATTAAATAGCCTGCAGTGGTTGATATGCCATAAAACACAACCCAACCAAATCATATTTATTTAATATATATGTACAGAAAAGATTTGGCATTAAATAACCGGTAATGTTTGATAAGCCATAAAACCGAACCAAACCATAGTACCTATTATTATCTATGGTTCAAATAAATCTGTTAAACAATTGTTTGTATTTGATAGGAATACTTGAAACTATATAACAGTAAATTATTTATATTAAGAATACTCACTTGGAGCTATAATTGTTTACTAAGGATTATTACTTATGACTGCAAACAAAAGATTTTTATTGAATAGAAATAGTTATTTCAAACCATAGAATTGTGTATAAAAATATTAGTATTTGTTGGAATTCTTGAAAAACCATATAACTGTGTGCAAACAAGTAATAATTATTGAATAGAAATAATTACATGAAACCATATAATTATTTGTTTTAGATAGGAATACATGGAACCATACAACTGTGTGCAAATTCTTTGTATTAGATAGGAATATTTAATACATTACTGGTTGCAAAAAAGTTTTGAGAAACAACTACACAAAATCATAGATAAACATATACAATGAACACAATGCTAGAACCTAAACAGATTGATAGGTTATTAAAATCAATCGGTTGAAGTTCTTCCTAACAACCTTTGAACAATTGGTTATGAAAAGATTTGGTATTATTGTTGACGTAAGAATATTGTGCTTCTATTGTATTTTTATATAAATAAACTGATCATATGAGTCAGTGGGTGTAAAATACTTGTCCAACTTCTTGATCATTACTCCTTACATAAATAGAAGGTAGCCAGGCCTGCCACATTGTTTTCAAACTGGCGTAACATTGCCAGATAAGCCAAACCACCTGCCCTCGTTTCAGTTTAGCTATCTCAGTAGGCACAAAAGCTGAATATAACCAAAGTCTACGTAAATGAAAAGGAAGAGCCAATTGGATACAATTGAGAATCCCCTGGTATGAGGTGTGTTGAGTTAAGAGGAAATGTGGCTGAATTATCGGAGTGAATTTTCTACCTTTGATTTATAGAATTAGTTCTGTGGGGTGTGGATACAGAGTAACAAGAAGAAAGAAATGTTTTTCTAGTATCAAATAAAAGTTGAAGTTAATGTAAATGTCAGTTGAGTCATTTGTATTCTTAGATATTTTTTCCCTCGAGATAGTTTTTTTTCTATTAAAAAAAAAAATGGTCTAATTATAAAGTAATATACTAACATTAAAATTGTGCGTATACAGTTTGCCTATGAATAAGTGATCTTGTTCCAGATGAAGGAACTAAACTTGACAAATACAGATTTGCCCATAAAACACAAGCCTATGCCAGACTAAGTAACAATGGTCTACTAGTCTAGTTTACTAACCATTACACCATTCAAAGTGTCCTTCATTGACTAAGCTTTTGATTTGGTACACAAACTTCAAGTTAATTACAGTCTCCATTGTTTCTTAGTAGTCACCCATTGAAGTGTTGAGCAAACTTATGACTGCTTAACTTTAGGTGATCTCTTATGCTCTGGTACTTTCTTGGTGAACAGATGTATATATGCCTTTCCCAAGGGCATTAGCGCAAAGTGAAATGCAAACATCTGTGTCTTGGATTTGAACTGGGGGGTCGTTCATTCCATTTCCTTGCTTGATAACCATTAAGATAAGCACATCTTGATTGGAAGTCACATCAAATGAAATGTAGATATTTTGTAAACTTCTCGTATAAGTGTATTGACCCAACCCCGTCCGGGGGCTGTCCTTGTGGTGTAATGGTTAAAGCGATGGACTGTGGAATCGTACTAAGCAAGTTTGTACTCCATTCGTGCTATTACGTTCACTTTCGGGCAAATACCCTTGGGAAAGGTATGAACCCCCTTATCCTCCCAGCTATGGGTTAAATAGTACCACTACTGTTCTTCTAGGAGAATGGCTGTGTCATTAAATAACCTACAAAGGTTGATATGCCATTAAACAAAGAAACCAAACCAAATCCCTCCAGGATCTGACACAAGATGAGTTTTTAAGCAGAATAAAGCTACTTTTGAATTCAGTTTACCTTCTCCTAGACTGGTTGCCTAACCAAGGTTAAAGAGCCCAGTTTGTCCTTCTAAGGGAATTCTATGAATTCAGGTCTTTCCCAAGGGCATTAGCATGAATTGAAATGCCTATGGCCTTGTCCAGGTTTTCAATTTGGGTCATTGATTCCATATCTACCATAACCATTAGACTAAGTGTGCATCCTTAGAAATTTACAATGAATGCTGGATGCTTGAGCGACAGCCAAGATGCCGCAGAAAAAAATTGTCCTGAAATAACAATGATTCTGAAAGTTTCCCAAATTATCAATTTAATGAACATATGATTCCTTTGTCTGTCAAATCAAAAGAGAGCCATCAATGAACTAATCCAATCCTGAAACCATAAACATCATGACAAAAAGAGCTCACAAAAGGACACTTTCTAATCTTGTTTTCACATTGATAGGCCTGACACAAGACTTTGACTCGAGACTGTCAGGTTAAAGCTGAAAAAGAAAAAAAATGCTCAAAGCAATTTGCGAAGATTACATCGACTATGTGGCAGAATTATTTTGCTAAAGACTAATAAAAATGTTGATGCCGGACTATTTTCGAGATGTGAAACTGAGGGGGTGTCGCATCTTTGGATATAATGTCTGGTTATAGTTACCTGATAAACTCTGGTCGATTTAGCAGTCTTGAAATTGAAGAAAAAAAATCTATGTGTCGTACTGTCAAACACACATCATGGTAAAAAGGAGAATGTCTTGTAATTTCTGTTTACGGAAATGCCCAAATAAACACTCTTTACCCATCATAAAAAATAGGTATATAATAGATTAGAACATTCACTTACTTGATGTACTGGTTAATCTAATCAAAATTATCTCCTGGAGGGCTTTTTTCAGCCCAGTTGACTGGGGCTGTAGAATGCATCAACTGCATCTCTGTGGAGGTGCCCATGGTGCAATGGTTATCATCGTATGAAATGGACTCGGTGACATGAGTTCAAATCCTGTACGATACTGATCGCATTTCACATAGCACTAATACCCTCGGGAAAAGTATGAATCCAATTATTCTCCCTCCAACTATGGGTAAATAGTAGGGCAGACTAGGTTCTTCAGCCTTGGTTAGGCAACTAGTCTAGGAGAAGGAAAACTCTGAATTCAAACCTGTTAAACTCTGCTTAAAAAATAGACCTTGTGTCATATCCTGCCTGAGTGGAGGGGTTGGGTAAATTGGATCAACTGCAAAGGGGTAAGACCCCCCCCCACACACACACACCATTGAGCATCCCAGATATGACGTTAGACAATCTGATGGCTAGGTTCCACTAATGCTGGAGCTTTGCAGAATGCGGAGTACCTCTTCATTGCCATCATTTCCAAGTCCACTCTGACCTGGAGTGGTAGCACCTGAAAGGGTCTTAGCTGTGTGTCAATTAGAATTATTTGAGATTTAAACTGAGTGCAAACAAATGACTTAGGCTAAATTGAATTGTTTGAAATAGAACTGTTGGATATTTTAACTGTTTAACAAATGACTGATGCTTAATTGAATTGTTAGTGATACAAAGCAATACTTAGAACCATTCAACATTGTTAACTTAACCTAAATTGAATTGATAGAAATAGAGCCGTTTGATCATTTAACTGTGAGTATATACAAAATGTTTGCAAATCTTATATTTGATATATATGTAAAAACAGGATTTGGCATTAAATAACCTTCAATGGTTGATATGCCATCAAACCAAACTAGAAGTGTTCAAAAAGTTCTAAGACTCATCCAAATGGTGTCAGTGTGAAGTGCTCTGAAAACAACTAGCTCATCCCCATGATCTCAGATGAAAATTTTCAGTTATAGCTTTTCTTTCTTGGTAAGACTTAGAACTTTGTAAATAATCCTCTTATATAATTGGTGCCAGTGAATTGAGTTGGAAAAAGTGATAGTATAACCATAGACTCAGCTTTTACAACAGAAAATAAGTCAACAGTACTACACCATCCAAACATATATGACTTAATAAAAGATCTAGCGAGCAAATCTCCTCCTATAATAAAATGGAACATGGCTAAAAAAATTTCCAGCCTATAAAGGAGGTAACAATAGTTGCAGATTGTGTCTGGAGGGAAAATTAAGCATCCTTTAACAAGCTGAAAACAAACAGCTAATCAAATGAAGTGAACTGATATCAAAGTTTAGACATGTTAAATGTTTCTCCTGTGTCATTTACCACTTGGCTAATTCTATATTCATTCTTTTATTTGGACTGCCATAATACTATATATATATATATATAGAGAGAGAGAGAGAGAGAGGGTGAGTGTCTGGTTTGTAGGTAAAATTTATTGTTGGTTCTATTTTACTAGATGACAAAATTATCAAAATTTATACATACACTGAAGATGGCTTTTTTCAATATAAGTAAGTAAAGTTGGCGATCTTAATCGAGGGGACCCGAAGGCTCCCTTTTCGATAGCTACTACACCAAGGTGTAGGGGAGGGTGCTACTCCTTTCCCTGGATTTCTCCACTTTACCCTTGATCTGTACCTTATAATGCTGAGTGTTAAGCAAAGAGGCATCAAGTACCATTTTTAAAGTCTTTGGTATGACTCGACCGGGGATTGAAGCCAGGTCTCCCGGGCCATTGGCGAACACTCTAACCATTATGCCAATTATTTCAATATAATGATATGTTTTTAGAACCAAAAAATTTCCTTTGTTCGTGGGTTTGTTTCTCCATGGAGTTTTTGATTGTCAGTTACTTGACATCCTCAAATCAGTTCCCTATTAATTCGTAATACCAAAAGGTTCTAGATATTTCCATTACATATATTATTTATGAATCCATGAAATAATGGCTAAACAAAATTTACTGATAAATTAAACAAAATTAAACCTACCCTAGATTTTTCCTATGGACTAGAAAAAAGCAACACCTTATACACAATTTTAAATGCCTGTACAAAAAAAATCTGGAAACTTATTGAATTCACCACATATATATAGTCTACATGTTAGTATCATGTATAAGGAAAGTTGGCGACCTTAGTTAAGGGTAACCAAAAGGCTCCCTTTTTGATAGTTACTACATCGAGGTGTTGGAGAGGGCACGACTCCATTCCCTGGATTGCTCCACTTTACCCTTGATCCATACCTTATAATGCTGAGTGTTTGATATGACTCGACCTAGACCATTAGTGAACCCTTTACTCATTAAGCCAATGGCCTGGTATACGCCACTATTGTTATAATTTATTGGCCACTAATCTCACATTACTATCTGATGATTGTGTACACCCCAAGACTTCTTTTGCCCAGTCAGCTGGGGCTGTAGAATACACTGACTGCACCTCTGCAGAGGGGTAAGACTCCCCCAACGATATGACACTAAACAATCTGATGGTGAGGTTCCAGTAATGCTGGAGTTTTGGGAAATGTGGAGTACACCTTTATTGTCATTGTTCCCTGGTCCACTCTTGCCCGGAGTGGTAGCACCTGATAGGGCCCTATCTATGGGTTAAATAGAACTAACAGCATACTTATGCTAAACTGAATTGTTTAAGTAAACTGAATAGCTTGAAATAGAAATGTTTTTGACAATTATACCGTATTTATATTTAAACTGCGTGTTTATGCTTAACTGAATTATTTGAAATAGAACTGTTTTTAGACATTAAAACTGTATTTACACTTAATTGAATTGTTACATATAACTGCTTGAATAGTTTGAAATGGAAATGTTTTTGACAATTAAACTGTGTACTTAGGCGAGACTGAATTGTTTTAAATAGAACAGATTATTTACATAAAAATGGATTTGGCGTTAAATAACCTACAAAGGTTGATATGCCATAAAACTCAACAAACCAACTAATCAATTAAAACTCTATTTTATCCCTGATCTCCTCCTATGTGGCACATTTTCTAGTAGACTTTTCTCTTTTGCATTTATCTTTTTAATATATATAATGCAATTAGAAAAAAACTCAAACCTGGTTAAATTGTCATTATAAATTAATTTCAGCAAAGAATACTCTTCATCTCATCAGATGACTTCACATGTTTAATTTGAGGTTGAAAAACAGTGAATATGGATTACAGACTATATATATGTGGTGAATTCAATAAGTTTCCAGATTTTTTTTGTACAGGCATTTAAAATTGTCATAGACTCTTGAAACTTCAGTATCTTATTGCTTTACATCTTATGAGATTACGGACCAATTTGTATGATTTCAGGTTCAAATGAACACCTGCAGCAGGAATTGAAATACAACCTACTAAAGCCTGATTGTCACAGCTGGTGAATTACAAAAATGCAATCTGGACTTAAGAAGAACGATATGCAATAAAATTCAGTTTTAAACTTGGAAAAAATGCCATGCGATATAAGCTGGATCTACTGCTATGACCCAGAGACCAAGAGACAGATTTCCCAGTGGAAGCATGCTGGCTCTCCCAAACCCAAGAAGGCCAGACAGAGCAAATCCACCCACAAACTTTTGATGATCCCTTTTTTTGACAGCACTAGCATGATCTGCATGCACTGGGTTCCCACTGGACAGACAGTCAACAAGAAATACTATGTTGAGGTTTTAAGGGAGTTCAGGAAGAGATTCTGTCGGAAGAGGCCAGCACTCTTCAAATCGGGTCAGTGGCATTTCCACCAGGACAATGCACTAGTCCACAACTCCCTCCTTGTCACAGACTATTTGAACAAGATGGGCATCAAGACA
This sequence comes from Sepioteuthis lessoniana, assembly GCA_963585895.1. Lineage (NCBI taxonomy): Eukaryota > Metazoa > Mollusca > Cephalopoda > Myopsida > Loliginidae > Sepioteuthis > Sepioteuthis lessoniana. The sequence goes on along the minus strand of CAUZXS010000267.1, from coordinate 38,831 downwards.
GTTCCTCACTGTCCTTATAGTCCAGACCTTGTTCCCTGTGACTTTGGCTTATTCCCTAAGCTCAGAGACTGTCATTATGAGACCAATTGAGAAGATGAAAGAGGCTGTGATGAAGGTCATTGACACGCTCACACAAGAGGACTTCCATGGAGCCTTCCAGAAGTTGTTGGAAAGGTACAAGTGCACTGCAGCCGGAGGAGATTACTTTGAAGGGGACTAGAGTTTCATTTATGTACTATCAATAAAATTGCCCATACAAAAAAGTCTGGAAACTTATTTAATGATCCTTGTATATATATATGAAAAAAAAAAATAGGTGTATACGTAAATTTTTGTGAATGTTTCTACACTACTGCTAACATTGAAGTCCTTCAGACCATATTAGCTTGTTAATACACTTGATCAACATGCAATCTGTAACAGATGTTCTAACAAATGGCGTTTATCACAGTCATAGATTATCTCATTTGCATAGTTTTGAAAGTAACTTTTCTGTATTATTCATGAGGAATTTTATTGCTCTATTTTCATATATTTAATCATTAGTCTTGTGTATAACTTTCATAAGAGAGCAAAAGGTTATTTGTATTTTATTAAGTTTTGATAAAAGGAGTGCAGTTTTCAATGCTTGTCAATGTTTGTTTTCCTTTGCCTTTGAAAAAAAAGCCGCCTACTCAGACGTGCGCTGGAGTAAACAGACACAAAATGAGGAATTAGGACCATTGTTTTGGGATAACTATAATGAAAGCCAAAACATACCAACCCTGCCCCCACGTAGAAATATCTGTTCAGTCTTCATGTTCATTTTTCATCACACAGTTTTAGTGGAGGGGCGGGTATTTGTCGATAAATCTGAAATCAAAATGAGTGTAAATTGAAGCAATCTTCGGAAAAACACAATATCATAGTAATTAGCTGGTACTACAGCTTGTGGAGAATAAAGCAATTTCCTGTCCAATTTGCAACTGATTTGGAATCGCAGGTTCTGTGTTGGTATTCTTTGTCATTTCTTTCTTTTTTTTTTTTTTTTGTCTGCGTAAATCCTCAATATAATGAAAATAACAATGAAATGCTAATTAGAATCCTTCCCTCCTTCCAAAACAGAAGTGTCAATATCATCATGGACCACAATTAACTATGAAATCAACAAGTTCAAGCACTTTTTACATTAGTGATGTTGGCATTAGATATCTGACTCCATATTTTGGTTATATTATATTTTACCACCACGTTAGTTAGTTGGTGTAATGCCTTGCCCAAGGAAGTCCCAAAAAGAATTATACAAAAAGAAAAGACAGGACAGATAAGAGACGAAGATGTTTCTTTTATACTTTCCTTTATTTACTGGGTTTAACAACCATTCCAGATGAGAGTTTTTCCTGAATACATTGAAATGGTTGAATCCCCCCAGTTAACATGTCAAAAATACGTTAAATCGTTTCATGTATGTATTTGTCCTCATTTGGTATTTCGGGCTTCCGTAAGTATTAGTTTTCTCTTCAAAGTTTGTCACAGTACGGTAAGAGTTACTTTATAGTTCAGTAGTGGGTCTTGTATATTTCAGCATAGTGCTGACTGATAGAGAGAGGGCTGCTACTAGGTGAAGGGACTAGCCGACACTATGTCCAAAGACATATGCGTGGTACCCAAAATACCAGACAGCAAAATGGTGTTGTTGGTTCGACAGACACTACCTGAAAGAGAAAGATAATATCGTCCCCTTTGTCAAGAGGAAATCCTTTTTTCTTTTACGCATGCGTCATCATCTTTTCCTATTATAGAACTCTGCAAATTCAATAGTTTTCTTTTTATTTATTCATTTATTTTTTTTTTTAAATTTAATTAAAAAAATTTTTATTTATCTATTTGTTCCCTACATATTTACTTCAAAACATATAGTTGTATATAAATTATTAGTATTGGATAAAGATACTTGAAAGGATATAATCAGTAGTACCTATTTGAGTCTCATATATTGGTCATAGGGAACTTTTGAATCATTTAGTAAGAATTATTATTAGTTATTTGAAACCATACAGCTGTGAGCAAATTATGTTACATGAGAAATAATTGATAAATAGAATTACTTGAAATCTCTTAACTGTGCACAAATAAATAAGCTCTAACAACTAGTTTAAGAATAAAGTTGGTTATAAACTATTCTATTATAAATCATATTTTATATAAACAACGGTGCAATTTTCGTAACATTCAAAATTCTGATGAAATGAAGGTAATTATGTATATACCGGGCCATTGGCCTAATGAATAGAGTGTTTGCCAATTGTCCAGGACACTGGGGTTCAATCCTAGGTCGAGAATTGTTGGATGCATACTTGTCCCAGGGGTATTAGCTGTATGTAAAATGCAAAGTTTCCAACAGGATTTGAACTTATATTGTCATGTCCATTTCCTATGACAATAGTCATAGCTTCTGGAAGTAATCATGAAATATTAATCTGAATTCTTCTCTTTGATGCCCAGTGTATGACATTAGACAGCATCGGGTGGTGAAACTCCAGTTCTGAGCATCAGGGGAGTGTGGAGTACCTCTTCATTACCTTTACTCCCATGTCCACTCGGACCAGGAGTAGTAGTACCTGTTAGGGTTTTATCTATGGATCAAATAGATCTGTTTAGAAATTATACATATTCAATAGGAATACTTGATATCTTATTAGTACAGGCAAATAATTTGTATTTAAAAAAAGAGTCATTTGAAACTATAACTTATGATTATTTGTATTATTTACTTGAAACCATATAGCTGCTTGCAAATTATTGATATTAGATTATAATACATGAAACCATATAGCTATTTGCAAATTATTGATGTTAGATTATAATACATGAAACCATATAGCACCTTGCAAATTATTGGTGTTAAATAATAATACATGAAACCATATAGCTGCTTGCAAATTATTGATGTTAGATTATAATACATGAAACCATATAGCTGCTTGCAAATTATTGATGTTAGATAATAATACTTGAAACCATATAAGTGGAAGCAAATGATTATCATTAAATAGGAATATTTACTTTAAAAAATAATTGTATATAAATTATTATTATTGGGTAAAAATACTTGAAGGGATATAATTAGTAGTACCTATTCAGGTCCAATCTATGGGTCATATAGAACTGTTTTATTATCTACTAAGGAATATTATTATTGCATATTTAAAACCATACAGCTGTGTACAAATTATTTGTATTAGATAGGAATACTTGATAAATAGAATTACTTGAAACCTTTTAACTATGTGCAAACAAATGAGCTCTAACAACTAGTTTAAGAAGAAAGTCGGCAGTAAACTATTTAATTACAAATCCTATATAAATATATAAAACAATAGTATTTGGTGTTAAATAACCCACAAGGGTTGATATGCCATTAAATACCTACCAACCAACCCACTTAGAAATTTATACACACAAGTATATATCATGCTTGCCCTGGTCATATAGGCACATTTCTTATATATATATATATATATATATATATATATATATACACACACACACACAACACTTACAGAAAATGTTCTGTTTTTACTCCATGAAAATTAAACTAAGCACAAATCTGAAATGGAACCTATTTTATTTGATAGCCAAACTTTCTGATGTGTGTAAACAAATGGCTGATGTTAAAGTGTTACTGTTAGACAGAAATACTTGAAACCATTTAACTGTATGCAAGAAAATGAGCTCAGTCTTATTTAAAATGTTTTCTACAAAATGTGTTTACAAATCATGTATGTAATATATATATAGGATTTGGTATTAAATAACCTACAAGGGTTGATATGCCATAAAACCCAACCAAACTAAATCATACATATTTAATATATATGTATAAACAAGATTTGGCATTAAATAACCTACAATGGTTGATATACCATAAAACCCAATGAAACCAAATTATATCTATTTAATATGTATGAATAAACAGGATTTGGTATTAAATAACCTATAAGAGTTGATATGCCATAAAGCCTAATACACTACCAACCAACCTTGTAAATTTTTCCTTTTATTCGTGTTTGGTATTAGTTATAGGAGAGTGATTAGTACAAAGACTAATTCACTCAATGATTTCTCTGTGTTAACCGTGGAGACTTTTTGTGGCTATTTCTATGATAATATCATCCACTCATCCACACACTGTTTCTTTTATGCGGTTAGAGTTTTATGGATGTTAATGATTGGTGGTTGGTTATTTCCTCTTAAAAAACCTGAATAGGTGTTGTTTCCTTTTGCTTGTCATGTTAGCTGAACTGGAATGAAAGTATAGGATACGCATTTCTTTAGTTTTAGATAAATCAACTTTGAACACGTAGATAGGAATATTCCAGAAAAAAAAAGGATCAAAATCTCACTTCCATAGAATTTATACTCTTATATTTTTAAACCAATCCGCAAAGGACACATAGAATAGAATATTCTAAAAAAAAAAAAAAAAAAAAAGAAAAGTGGATCAAAAACTAACTTGTAGAAAAATTATCACAGCAACAAAAAATAGTTAGGTTCCAAAATAAATAATTTCTATGAATCTGATAGGTTAAGACATGTCACAGGTTGCGTTCTCACTGATGTCCACGCATTTGAAGTTTATGTGACCTCTAATAAACTTAAAATATTTTACTTTGATCCACTTTTATTTTATTTAAAAGTACGAATTGTGACATTTTTTTTAGTTCAAAGCAGAGACCAACACATCTGCAGACCGTCACATCACAGTATGATAGATTAATGCCTGATGACCCACTAATATGCACAATGGGTAGGAGAGTGGCCGAAAACTCATACATATCAGGACACATGCATATACATACGCATACACTAGTATGTAAGTACAAGCCTATTTTCTTCTTTTAATTTGGACATACTCACACATATACACACATTCAATTTGACTGAGAACATTCGTGTTTTACACACACACACACACACACCTTTCGTATAATTATTGCCATTGTCAATTGGATAAAATATAAAATTGTCTGTTTTTAAACATTTTTGTTTTTTGTCAAATTTCTCATGTCTATGTTGCTTATACAATTTGTGTTGTACTATTGTGGAACTAAAACCTGAGGTTTTGCTTTTCGTAGAACCTTGGAAATTTCTATCCCTCTACAAAAGAAAGAAGTGGAAACAAAGAGAAACTATTAGGACTCAACTTTAATGGAAGTTTTCAACATCGTCTTGAAGGAGAAAATTTCTCCACAAGTTTCTTTTTGGTGCTAGGAAGCCTCTTCTTTTTCTGAGCATGCTCAGATTGATCTTCCTGTCAGAGGCCTCCAGGGTGATTATTTCTTTTGTATTTCTTTGAGTTTTTTTTTGGGGGGGGGGGCAGGAGGATTGTTTTCTGGTTTTACACTATTATTGCTTTTATTCATTATTCAGACCCCCATAGACTTAAGGTATGATGACAGGCTGAACCTAAAGCATTATGGGGGTTAAGAAGGTTTTATTATCTCTTGTGTAGGTCATCGGTGTCAGTGAATTATTGAGGTTCTATTGGGACAATTTTGAGTTACATATCTGACTCATTTTTTTTTCTTACTCCATTAAATTAAGGGAATTAAGTTTGGAAGGAAAGAGACAAGGATTCTTTTATACTCAAAATTTTATTTTGGGGTTAACGACTAATCTGTGGTATGGAACATTTTCCTGAATCAATAGAAGTCGTCAAGTTTCCCAGACAACTGTCATTTTCAGTGGGTAACAAGTTAAATGGGTGGACTACTAGCCAGCAACACAGCTAGCTACCAGGTCTCAGGATCCAATTAGCATATGTGCTCACTACTCACAGTCAAGAGAAAAGGGTTCATCTAATAGCAGAGGTGATCGCTGAGAGAATTTTTTGGGTGGCAGGAAGCTCATCTTTTCAGGCATGCACAGATTTCACTTCCTGGGAATGTCTTAAATTTTTTGAATTTCTTTTTTATTTATTCCCACAGCATGATCATGTCCTGGGTAGGACACTAAACAGCACCTGATGCTGACCCTCCATTTCTGGAGATCTGGTGAGTGTAGAGTACCCCTGTATTGTCATCACCCCTAATCCAGTCTTATCAGAGTGGTAGTATCAGTTAATAGATCTGCGTAAAAACTATGTGTATTTGATAGGACTGTGTGCCAAAAAAAATCCTTGACAAACAACAACACAAAAAATGTAAATATGAACATACAATGAATGCAATTCCTTAACCTCTTGGTAAAAAATTACCCCTGATGGGTTGACATGCCATTAAGGTCAATCATTAAAGCATGATTATTTTTATCAACCTTTCTATAAAAACTTTAATTTTTTTAAAACTCATTTTTGACATTTTAAAATTTATTCTTATATCTAATTAGTTCCAAGTTGACAGCAACACCCCCCATATCTGCACTGGCTAACCATTTTTTTAAAAATGCTAATTAATTCTAAGAATGGTAAGAAACATGTATTGTGACTTTAGTCCTTCTAAGTTGAATATTTTGTAAAAACGCTTCAAGCTATGCCTTTTATCCACTTGTGGTGAAGATAGCCAGGAGCCAATGAACTTGTGTTTATTTTTTAGATTGGGGGGGTGCTGTGTGGTATATAGTTTGACTAATTACCTTGTGTCATATCAGCATTCAAGCATAGCATCCCATTGCATTTATATAGACCATGTCCAAAACACTATATAGATGAAAATATACATACCCCAGCTCCATTCACCATTATCTTTTAGAAGTTTTTTTTATCTTTCTTGTTTTGTGTAAAATTCTCTGTGCTTGTTTAAAGTGATTGTATCACTTGTTGATAACACTACACAAAAAAAAAATGCTGTACAATTTGTATGTGAAAAAAGTGACGATCTGTATGTGTGTGTACATGAAAAAAATTGAAATTTTGAGTATGTGTGTGTAAAAAGTGACGATTTGAATGTGCGTCTGTGTGTGTGTTTATCTGTAAAAAAAAGGACAATTTGAATGTGTGTGTATGTAAAGAAAAAAAAATTGATATTTTGTGCGTATGTGAGTGTGTGTATGCGTGTGTGTGTAAAAATTGACAATTTTTGTGTGTGTGTGTGTGTGTGTGTGTAAAAAGTGATTCGGTGTTCGTGTGTGTAAAAAGTGACAATTTGAATGGGTGTGTGTATGCATGTGTTTGCAAAATGTGAGAATTTAAATATGTGTGTGTAAAAAGTGAGGATTTGAATGTATGTGTGTGTGTGTGTGTGTGTGTTTTTGCAAAATGTGACAATTTAATTATGTGTTTGTAAAAATGATTATTTGAGTGTGTGTGTGTGTGTGTGTGTGTGTGTGTGTGTGTGTGTGTGTGAAAAAAAGGGAAGATTAGAATGTGTGTGTGTTTGCAAAATGTGAAAAAAGTGACAATTTGAGTGCGTGTGTGTGTGTGTGTGTGTGTGTGTGTGTGTGTGTGTGTGTGTAAATAATTATATATCAAAAATAACAATTAGTATGTATGGAGTGACTATTTAAACTTGTTTGTGTAAAAAGTGACCAAATTGCATCTGCTGATTATGAAACTGTCCAAACCTGTAAAGATTTTGAGGTATGTATGATTATATATAAATAGTATATTTACGAGGTGTATACAATAAGTTTCCAGACATTTTTTGTATGGGCACTTTTATTGATAGTACACACATGAAACTCTAGTCCCCTTCAAAGTAACCTCCTCCGGCTGCAATGCACTTGTTGTACCTTTCCAACAACTTCTGGAAGGCTCCATGGAAGTCCTCTTGTGTGAGTGTGTCAACAACCTTCTTCACAGCCTCTTTCATCTCCATAACGACAGCCTCTGAGCTGGGGGAATAACCAAAAGTCACAGGGAGCAAGGTCTAGACTATAGGGAGACTGAGGAACTGTCTTGATGCCCATCTTGGTCAAATAGTCTGTGACAAGGATAGAGTTGTGGACTGGTGTATTGTCCTGGTGGAAATGCCACTGACCCGATTTGAAGAGTGCTGGCCTCTTCTAGCGGAATCTCTTCCCGAACTCCCTTAAAACCTCAGCATAGTAAGCCTAAGCCTAACCGTTTGGCCAATCAACTCTGGTGTATTGACTTCCTTACTTCTCCCACACTTCTCATCATCCCTCACAGACTGCTCGCCTTCCTTGAATCTCTTATGCTACTCAAAAACTCATGCTCGATTCATGCAAGATGGTCAAAAAGCAGTCTGAAGCATTCCATACTTTTCTGTGGCATTTTTTCCAAGTTTAAAACAAAATTTTATTGCATATCGTCCTTCTAAAGTCCAGATTGGATTTTTGAAATTCACCAGATGTGAAAATCAGGCTTTAGTAGGGTGTATTCCAATCCTTGCTGTAGCTGTTCATTTGAATGTGAAATCATAAAAATTGGGCAATCATCTAATAAGATGTATAGCAAAAACATTCTGAATTTTCAAGAGTCTACAACAATTCTAAATGCCCATATGAAAAAAGTCTGTAAACTTAGCAGATGCCCCTCATATGTTTAAGGTAAATATTATATCAATTGTATATTCATACTGTCTCTATTTACCCAAACCTATTGTGATGGGTAAGATATGACAGAAGGTCAGTGTTTAAGTGGAGTACAGCTAGCTTCGAATTCAGAGTTTTCCTCTTAGACTGGTTGCCATATCAAAGCACTCTTGGGGAAGGTATAAACCCCTTGATCACTTCAGCAATGGGTTAAATAGTATCACTGCTGTTCTTCGACCTGAATGGCTTTGACTTTAAATAACCCATAGAGGTTTATGTACCATCAAAGAAACCGAACCAAACCAAGGTTAAAGAACCATGTCTGCTATACTATTTTATTAATAGTAGGTGAAAGAAAAGATAGATTTGGAAAAGGCATGAACTTATTTCCTTTGATAATAACCTTTGTGGTACATGCGTATCTATATCAGTGTTGTGTGTGTGTGTGTATGTGTGTATGATATGTGTGTCTGTGGGGGGGTATATGTGTGTATATATATATATATATATACGCACACACACATTATTTATTGGTGCATGTGTGTAAAACAAACATATTAGTTTTTTGAAAAGGAGCACTACCTCCCAAACATGTTGAAATAAAATCTTAAAATATCACTTTGAAAATGATTTATTCTCCTGTTTATTTTGAAATATTTCCTTTTCTCTAAGAAGACTAACAAATATATATATATATATATATATATATATAATATCCAGTCAGCGTCCAAAGACAGTAGGTGTGGATTATTTTTTTACAGAATATATGAGGAATATCATATAAATCTCTGTGAGTGCTCAATGTATGGCTATTGTTAATCCCTTATTCATTCGTGTGTATGTGTGTATATATATATATATATATAATCTGATAATTGTGGTTTCTATTTATATAGAAAACATATGAAACTGTAAGTAATGAAACGCAACTCAGAAGATGAGATTTTAATTCATTTTAATTTTTATACTGCTCTACTGGGCAGCATTTGAGCACTTGATTTATCAAACAATTATTTATTCTCTTCTGTGTGTGTGTCTCTCTCTCTCTATCAATCTATCTAATATATATGGTTTATTTAATAAATTTAAAGAATTTTTTTAAAAAAGCAAAATGTAATTTTTTTCTGTGTTTTTTATATTAAATTTTCCAGAAACATAAGCTCTTCCTTGTTTAGAATAGATTCATGGCAAAAATAATTTTAATCTCTCAAAAATATTTGTTTTGAGACTATTCAAAATGGTGGCAAAACAGATTGGCTTCAACAGAGGTCTGTTACCACAATTTTGGTAGCTGTGAAGTGCAAACCATGGGAAATTCACTGAAGAATGTGTTAGTCAAAAATTTTTTTATAAATGAGCTAAACATATATTTCCCATTATGAGCTCAAGTCAAAAAGACAGTCCATGGTGTAGAAACATGCTAACTCTCTGGTAAAGAAAAAACTTTTGGGCACAGCAGTGAGTAAAAATGGTGATGTTGATAGTCTTCTGGGATGTGAAAGGATCAATGTCTATTGATTCTCTTGAAAAAGGTGCACCTGTAAACAGTGTTTTCAATAGCCAACTACTTAGGTAATATTCTGTGATCCTAGGAGTACATATTGTGTTGCGGGCAATCTATAGGTTATTCTGTCTCCGGTGAGCCTGTTTTTTTAGACTTCCTGTGCCCATGTTGTGTTGATAGATATACAGTTGATGAAGAGCCGTGGAAGAGCTGGCTTGGATTCCTCTCAGTTCTGGCCGCGTTTGTAGAGAAACAAATTCATCAATGCTGTTAACTACTTCAATAACTCAGAAACACTTTTCAACAGGTGTAAAATAAAACAAAACTTTTATTTATAATACAATTATTAATATCATGTATAAATAAAAGGTTTCAATTTCAAGGCTGGAATCTCCCAAACTGGAGGATTCTTGAGCTGAAGGTAACAAATTGGCTGGGGATAAGGTGTATTGCTAATTACCCTCAAGTCATTCCTCTATCCTAAAAGTAGTTTTGAAGGGAATTCTGGTTGAATGGTCAAATTTAAAACTTGAGATGACAAGGCTAGTGGCAAGGACTTTGGTCTTCTAGCAATGGAACCAGCCTTTGATCTGGTTCTTTCTCTTTCGGTGTCTTCTCTTATGAGTGTCCAAAACTTTGACTGCATGGTTCCGATTAGCCAGCCAACAAAAGCCCTGGACCAATGGCCTCATGTCGTAATCATCAGAGAGTGGAAGAAAAAAAGCTTCCGGCCCCACATTTCATTGGTCAGCCAATTCAAACTCTGGTCTTGTGATGCACATCTCGGGAAGGGGGTAAAAGCTCCTCCCCTTTTTTCTTTGATTGGTCAGCCAATCAATAATATTATATCATTGTATCATGGCCTTGTGCCACACCTTTAGCTGAAAAGCCATCAAGTCTCAATCATTCTAATCCTGGCTCAACCCTGACCTTTTTAAACGAAACATTTCCGTGCACCTAAAATTAAAAGAATGACCTTTTCAAAATTATTATTTTTTAATGATTTAAACTGAATGACCCAGAACTTGTATTGAGGACAATTTCAACTATTTAATAGTTCTTTTGATGATTCTGTTTTTTTACGTTAACTTATCAAAAGTAATGTGATTATCTTTAATAAATTATCTCCATAATTAATCTGAATATTTAATTTAATATCATCCATCAACCTTTGATACTAATCAGTGTTATAATTTCCCTTATTTTTTGAATGACCCTCATGTGTGTATGCGTGTGTGTGTATATATATATATATATATATAATTACAAAGAACTCAGAGTATAACACTCTGTATACGGAGACGCCTTTTTACACCCGTCCTTCTCACAATCTCACATAAACCAATATAGCC
>CAUZXS010000267.1:0-20000 GCA_963585895.1 Sepioteuthis lessoniana | reverse complement strand
AAACAGATGTATTAAAATTATCTAGTATCATGTGTCATTATGTATCTTAAAAAATTCTTTTACTAGACTCACAGAACCTTCAGCAACTCCCAGCTATGGGTTAAATAGTACAACTACTGTTCTTCTAGGAGAATGGCTTTGGCATTAAATAACCTAAAAAGAGTTGATATGCCATTAAACAAAGAAATCAAACCAAACCACCTTCAGCAACTGAAATCTTGTCAATAAATTAACATCTTTGTTTTTTTCGTTTTTGATCAGTCTATTTATTTATTAAGGAAAGTGTAACAATATATAAAATTCATTGCCAAAAAGCACCACCAATCTTTATGCAAAAACACTGAGGAATATTTTATATATATATATATATATATATATATATATATATATATATATATAAATTACAAGACCAGGTTATAACTCACGACTTTGGATTTCATATTTTTAATCATCAAATGAGGTATTCTATGATTGTTGATATATCATTATATATATATATATATATATAATCACTCATATTTTTGTGATAATATCTATTTTAGACTCATAATTTTTTAAATGTTAGGTCTGCTTCTTCAGACAAAGAAATGATGAGAAAATTTTATGAAAATTTAGAAGAAACCACAAAATTCCTGCCACCTTATCTCCCTAACCCTAATTTTTTTTTCTTCGATATAAGAGACCAAACTATTTGTTTTTCCTGTCTGGATGACAAATGATATATAATTCCTGTAGCAAGATGTATCCGTTGTTGACTCCTTGGATTACCTTGTTTTTTCAATCTCTCTGTCTCAAGAGAAAGTGAAAAAAAAAGTAATCCAAAGAAAAGAATATTTTGTAAAAGAAAAACAATCCATCAATGATTTAACATCACTCAATATCATCCTTCCTAGTCCTGATGAAGGTTCATTGGAACTGAAACATTATAACGTTAAATTCAATTTTCCTCTATATTATCAGATTCATTTTGATTATTTACCCCCCCTCTCTCTCTCTCTCTCTATATATATATATATATATATATATATATATATATATATATATTGTCATCCACAGTTTCATTCTATCAGAACTCTTCAGTGTGGACGGGGTGTCCTCGTGGTGTAATAGTTAAAGCGATGGACTGCGGAATCGTACTAAGCAAGTTTGTACTCTAGTCGCGCTATTACGTTCACTTTCGGGCAAATACCCTTGGGAAAGGTATGAACCCCCTTATCCTCCCAGCTATGGGTTAAATAGTACAACTACTGTTCTTCTAGGAGAATAGCTTTGGCATTAAATAACCTACAAAGGTTGATATGCCATTAAAACAAAGAAACAAAGAAAGAATAATCTTCAGTGTGGCTAGACAGGCTAGATTCCTGAAGCTGGAATTGAAACTTGGCTGACAGAAACACCAATCCAAGATTCTACCTCTCAGCCATGAGGAAACCAGCGCAAGGAAAGGAAATTTAAACGCTTATGTATCACGTTTGTTTTGTTTCCATTTATCCGCTTAACGGCTACCGAGAGCTCAATTCATTTGAAGAGCCTTGCTTTACGCTAGTGGCAACCATTTACTTCCTTTGAAAGAGAGCCCAACCCTACTGGGGCAGGGGTGTGGCCAATGTTCAAGCAAGAATGGTATTAGTCAATGTCCACTGATGCAATGAGGAAGTGTAAAATGGTGTTGAATTGTAATTGTTAAATACATTTTGGATTCACTGCCTTCTCTGAAGAAGATCTTGTTGAAAATTAAGTTTCTGGATTTTATAGTTAACACCTTGAATATTCCGAGTCTTTTTTACTGTCAGTCTTGTATAATATCAAGATGATTCCTGATGGCACATTGGCCTGGTAAGCAGCTGGTGAGATGTCTAGATAGTAATTTGTCAATATACAAATTCAATTGTTGTTTAGGACAGGCAAGACATTCTTCCCTTAAAACGGCAAGTAGAAATTCCCATGTGCATTTTGTTTGGCTGGTAAGTGTTGTTATTTTTGGTCCGAAACAAGTTTTCGTTAATAACTGATTTAAAAGTTTTTATATTCTTTTCACAAATATCAACTGGCAAAGTATCATAATATGTAAAGTGTTTGAATTGACATTCATCTTGTTAGTAGTTTAGATGATAATAAAATTAAGGGTCTAAGAATTAAGGGTCAGTATCCTTAGTGGTGTTGTGTTTTTTTGTTTTTTTAAATTGCTTTTTATTTGGCTGTTAATAATAAAACTAGAAAAGCCCTTATATACATAAACTTTTGCTCACACTTCAGAGAAAATAAATCAACTTTTTGTTAAAAGACTTTTAATATCTTAATTTATTCTAAACTTGTAGGAGAGTAGTTTGTATTATTTACATGTGTATATGTAAAACAAATAAATAAAAAAGAATATTTACTTATCTGTAAGTCACTGTTTATAGTATTTGCAAAAGGAAATTGTTTAATCATATGTGTAAAAAGTGACAATTTACATGTGTGTGTGTAAAACAAGTGACGATTTGCATGTGTGCATAAAAAAGTGAGGATTATATATATATATGCCAGATCAACTAAAAGCATTGTACGTTCATCTTCATTTTTGTGCAGTTTGTGATTTTTAAAAATGTGTTTACTTTTGGGTGTCGATGTTATTATGTGCTTACAGTAACTGTTTCTTGATGTTAGGTAATTACACGGGAATGTTGGTTCCGTATGCATTCCATTCACGCTGAAGACTTCTCACTCTCGACCAACTCCAACTTTATGCATATTGCACTCTGGTCAAATGGCACTTCAGCATTCTCTGTTCTGATCTTAACTTTCCATTCTGTGTGTGTGTGTGTGTATATATATATATATATATATATAGTCATCCACAGACAGACTGTTTCATTCTATCAGAACTTTTCCGTGTGGCTAGACACACAGGATGCTCAAAGCTGGGATCGAAACCCATTCAACTTTACGTTAGACTAAGTCTCACACTACTCGGCCAACAAGCGGACTACGTTGGCTAAGGGAATTTTTAAGGTATTTATGTAACAACAGCAGCGGCGCCCGTTTGTTTACATTTTAACACCCTATCGGCTACCAGAGTACTCAATTCTTTCAAAGAGCTTTGCATTATGGGAGCGGCGGCTGACAATTCCTTCGCCAGAGTGCTTAACCCCCATGGAGGAGCGCATATATATATATATATATATATATATATATATGAACGTTATTTTAAAAGTCCTACACTTCACACACACAAAAAAAGAGCATAGCTGAAAATATTTGTTGCACTAATAGACTACCACTTCTTATGAAACTAAAAAAAAAACCTGATTTAGTTTTTCTTGTTTTATTAGAAGTGATAGTGTGTGGTCACAATGAAGATGTTCAGCTATGGCTTTACTTTCTTGGTAAGGCTGAGAACTTTTGAACAACCCGTGTGTGTGTGTGTGTGTATATATATATATATATAAGCACACACACACAACAGCATCCATATTAACAACTATATATTTGATAGGTATAAGGAGATGTATAAAAATAAAATTCAAACCTTTTCCTTGATTATCGAAATATATTTTAAGTCTCATCTCATTTCATAGTCGAAAGCAATTTTTTAAATTGAAATTTTGAGAAATGATTATTACAAACATTACCTATTCATAAGTAGTTAGTTCTTGTTTTTTTCAGACTTACTTTTTCTCGTGATCACTTGGAAAAGCTGAAGAGAGAGTTTAAAAAATTGCTTTCCAACTTTATTATCTGTCATTCTAATCTGAAGAAACAGGAAATGACAACGTTGGATTATGAAAAAAGGAAAAACTTAAATGTCAAAAAAGTGATATAATTAGCACCCCATATTCTAAAAAATATCTCTTTTCCTTTCATTTATATTTTGTTTATATTTTTTCTTTCTTTCTTTATTTTTTTCTGAGTTCGTTCCAAATTCTTGAAATTTAAAGACACTAAGATGAACTCTGTTAAAAATGGGTTTGTTTGTTGAACTGTATTAAAAGCTATTGTCTTCGAAAAATGATCAAGGCCATGGAAAAAGTATCACAGTATATCTTGTAGATATATTGCAGGTTTGGTTACAGACAACTGCAATCATGTGAGTCAGAGACATGTTCTTTGTTTTGCCTGGACTTCAAAAAATTACCTTTACACTATAGTGTTTGTGTGTGTGTGTATGTGTTTATATATATATATATATATAATCTTTCCTTGTCAGTAACTAAAACTTTTGTGCATTTTTAAATGCGGTCATCAGACAGGAGATAAATGACTTCAAAGAAGAACGTGTGCATGTGAATATACATGTATGTGATAAGCGTGTGTGTGTGTGTGTGTGTGTGTATATATATATATATATATATATATATATATATATATATATATCACATATTATTTGAATTTACAGGAGTGATAGTGTTTATTTGTGTGTGTGCATGTGTGTGTATATATATATATATATATATATATATATATATATATGTATATTATGTGTGTATGCATATATATAGATATATATATATATATATATATGTTTAAAAATCCATCAGTGATTTAATGGCACTCAATATCATACTTCCTTGTGCTGATGATGGTTCATTAGAACCAAAACGTTATAATGTTGACTTTATTTTACCTTAAATTCTTCTCTTTGGATTACCTTGTTTTTCAATTTTTTTACTATATATATATATCTCGCATAAGATTAAAATCACATGAGTGATAATGTTTATATATAAAAACTTAAAACACTTACCTAATGATCAAAAAATATACTAACAGAAAATAAAATCACAACGCTAATAGATGATTTCAATTTTTAGCTGGGGACAGTATGTCCATGGTATCAGGGTATTAATGGTACACCCCTTATTTTGGAACCTTTGCACATACTAATCTATGTGTATCAGGCATGTAAAAATACACTGAAGTCATGACATGTTCAGGGTGACCCCACAAAAAACAGAACGCATATATTTTTGACTGAAATTCATAAATTTAATTCTAGCCTTTTCTTCTTTTCAGGATATGAAGTAGATTCTGTGCATGAAAAATTGGGACCATAGTATTCACCAACATATCTTGGTCTACCAAGGAAATGAATTAGAATTATTTTATTTTATTTTTGTAGAAGTAATAAAAAAGTATATGGGTTCTATCTTCTTTCGGCGATGGGGGTCACCCTGTAAAATATTGCGTTACCCAATGATAGAAAATACAATGATATTGTTAATGTCTTTAGGAAAGCAAAAACATATCTATAGAAATAGATGAAAAGAAACCGTTGCGTATGATGATACTTCAGGACCCCAAACTATTTTAATGGATCCATTCTGTCATAAAATGATATAAAATAGTTATCATATCACACATACTCTACTCAGAACTTGCCCAGTCGACTGGGGCTGGAGAATACACCAACTGCTTCTCTGCAGAGGGGTAAGACCCCTCCAACGAGTGTCCTGGGTATGACACTAAACAATGTGATGGTGAGGTTCCAGTAATGCTAGAGCTTTGGGGAATGTGGAGTACCCCTTTATTGCAGTCGCTCCCAGGTCCACTCTGCCGCAGAGTGGTAGCACCTGATAAAGGTTCTATCTATGGGTTAGATAGAACTAAACCGTGCTTTACTGTTTTGCATTTAAACTGCGTATTTATGCAAAACTGAATTGCTCGAAATAGGACTGTTTTGACATCTATACTGTGTACTTATGCTAAACTGAATTATCTGAAATAAAACTTTTGACATTAACTCTGTGTATTGCCTAGTTGGCTAGGGCTGTAGAATACACTGACTGCACCTTTGCAGTGGGGTAAGACCCCCTCAATGAGTGTCCTAGATATGACACTAAACGATCTGAGCATGAGGCTCCAGTGATGCTGAAGCTTTAGGGAATGTGGAGCACCCCCTTCATTGCTATTGCTCCCAGGTCCACTCTGGCCTGGAATGGTAGCACCTGATAGGGCCCAATCAATGGGTTAAATAAAAGTAATTGCATACTTATACTAAACTGAATTGTTTGGCTAAACTGAATAGCTTTAAATAGAAATGTTCTTGACAATTAAACTGTGCTTACATTTAAACTGCGTGCTTATGCTAAACCGAATTGTTTTAAATGGAACTGTTTTTGACATTGAAACTGTACTTACACTAAACTGAATTGTTATATATAGAACTGTTTTGACATTTAACTGTGTATAAACAAAATATGTACTTATACTAAACTGAATTAGATTAACTGAATTGTTTGAAATAGAACTGATTTTCGCATAAAAATGGACTACAAAGGTTGATAGGCCATAAAACCCAAACAACCATCTACTCAGAATATTTAAATTTTCTTCCCGGAACATCATGGCTCTTTATTTAACCGTGCTATTCACACTCGTGTGATTATTCCTCAAGATGGTAAGTGCTAAATTCATTATAATTAATTAGATATAACTAATGATAATTAATTAAAAATTGTTTTTCTTTTAATTTGTCACTTATTTGAACTCTTTTTCTAATAAGAACTAGGTGGCGGGTGGGGAGAAAAGAATATACTGGAAAAATTGAATTGCATTAGAATTGAGAAAAGAAAAGTGATTGTGAATGATTTAGTTCTTGAAGATTAATTTTAGAGGCTCTGCAAATAATTTTAACTTTGACGATTTTCTTGTTTCTATTTCCCTGTTTTACTTCAAATACAAAACAACTCCAAATAGCAGATTTATATGGCATGGTTGGTCTAAAATGATAGATTTTGAATCTGGTTTTGGTATATTTTTGTTCACTTAAAATCAAGTAAAGCAATCAAGCTGCTCCTAATTAAACAAGAATTCACTATGATGACAAATTGACAGAACAAGAAAAAAACGTTCGCATTAAAAAAAAAAAAAAATTCTATCACGACAATGTATTAATTTTAAATAAACGGTTTTTTTATTTATATCATTCATCTTCATCGATGCATCGGGATGGGTCGTCAGTGATGTTTCCTTTAGGTTCATAGGGGGTTTCGGGTCTTGCAACATCAGACCCTTGCGCCCAAATGACCCTGTTGGCATTGATCTTACTCCAACTCCCATCCCGTTAGCTAACCTGCGCATCCACACAAGACAAATGACCACAGAAATGGCTTTATATATAATTTTACAACAGCCAATCAGAGCTAAGCTCTTCTGATGACTTCTAAATCTTTCCTTTAAAATCGGGAGGCCACTTTGCTCTTGCTTTCTGGTCGCAATGACGTCGTTATTCGGCTATTTGTTCAATCCAGTATGTACTTTTTTTCCCTTTTTCTTTCCCCTTTTTTTTTTTTTTTTTTTTTTTTTTTTTTGAAACTTACAAAAAAAAAAAAAGGAATAAGGAGATGAAAATTTTGAAATGTTAGAATAATTTTAGATGGAGATAATAAAGGAAAAACAAGGGTGTGGAAAAAATTGACGGCTGGCTAACCATATTGTTAGTTTGGTCAGGCGGGAAGAAACAATGTGCTTACCTCATGATGTTCACATGATTATTAACTAAAAGCAAATTACTAATCTTTATTAACATTTATATACGGTGTGGTTTCACGTGCCTCGTGACCACTGATTTGAGTATATGATATGCACCTCTCACCTTCATAAAAAATTGAAATAATCGACTTAGTACAGGTTGGGAAAAGTGCACTGTTTGCATTTTAAAACCCAGTCAATAAGAGCAAATATTTTCTAGGAAAATCAGCCTTTTTCTTTCAAACTTTACAGATAAAGAATATTTGATTTTCTTTTTTTTTCTTTTTTCATCCGTTTGATAGGCTGTGTACGATATTTTTTCATATAGTGTGATTAGTATCGTCATTAAAAAAAAAAAATCACATTAGATTGGTTCATCATTACATCACTTATATATATATATATATATATATATATGCTCATTTACTGTCATTTTATAAATTTTTAGCAAGAAATAATGTATTGCAGAATGGTATTTACTATCTGTGAGAGTACAGGTCTATGTTAACACACAAAGTGACTATAGTGTATTATTGATGAGATCTGAGTACTATTGATAGACCCCTTTAAAGAAACTGTGCAAGTATTGATATGTAGTCATTTACAATAAGTTTTAGTATGGAATAATGTATTGCAGAATGAGAGTAGAGGTCTATGTTAACAGCCCAGGAGACGATTGTGTATTATTGATGAGATCTGAGTACTATTGATAGACCCCCTTAAAGAAGCTGTGCTAGTATTGATATGGAGTCATTTACTATAATCCAGATATATTACCTGTACTTTTAATTGGGAGTAAATTAAATACAACAATTTTCTTTTATATAAATGTTCATGAAAACCTCTAGGCATAATATGAGCAGTTGTGTCCATTGTACAAAAATAGTTGAATTAAATTTTTTAATTTCAACTAATATCCATCTGAAATGTAACTTAGAAATTAAGATTTTGATTCATTCTAATAAGATCAAACAATATAAGAGTCAGGACTCATTGTTACAACTGTGTCAATTCTAAACTTTACACTTTTGATATGAAACAGTCTTTCTTCTATGAAAATTAAATTCATGTTTAAAGTAATACTTTGTGTATTTTGTTTTGAATGACTTTGAAATGACAACTTTATCCCATTTGTTCTTCATATTGATTAATGGAAGCACCATTCAACTTTTATTTGCTGACATAAATTCTTTTATAAATCCAAATTCTGGCTTGCTAAAATATCAAGAATTTTCTCAAGATATTAAATAATACCTCAGGAAGATGGAAGATAAAAATTTTGCTTTTGGATTCATGAACCCAATATTATGAACGGGACATTATTTTATTATATACAGTGAGATCAGTATTTCAGATTTAAGATCACATCATATACTGCTGATAAAATAATATAGCAATCATTTACAGGCTTTCTTTTAATGAAATGATATATGTCAGCACTCTTGAACAAAGTTTTAATGTGCTTTGTGTTTGATTATTTTTGTATAGCTTACGAGTTCATATACAGGATATCTAAATGATATAAAATAATACCTCAGGAAGATGGAAGATAAAAATTTTGTTGGTAGATCCTTTAGGGAACTTGTGCAAGTATTGATATGTAATCATTTATTATAATCCAGCTATATTACCAGTACATTTTGTCTTGAGTGAGTGAAAACCCAATTCAAAATGCTGCAGTTTTATTTTTTCTCTGTATATTTTCGCAATCGACTTCAAATGACTTGAGTTAAGTGTTTACTTCAACAAAAGCAATGAATAGTGGATATCAAAAAATAAGAGAGGATAAACTCCTGATAAATCAGTTTTAAACTACAACCCTCTTTCTCTTAGAAGTGGGTGGTATTAAAAATATAGCTTCATTGGCATTTCATTTTGCGGATATCTCAAGCATAATGCTGTCCAACTGATTCTGTATTTTAGGTAAGGGAATAGATGCTATCTGATTTGGGGAATGACCTCTAGAAAAAAGTTCATTCAAGTGTGTATATATATTGCATGAGTTTCATGCATTTAGCAATTGTCAGACAACTGTCAATTACATGAAACCCAGGGTCCCAGACTGTGTTATATTTTGACCTTCGACTCAGCCCAAAAATACTATTCCAAGGTGATACACCGGAAGGAAGTGACACATTCCAATGGCCAGTAATCGAAAGAGATCGCGTGGGCGGATTAAGGCTTATGATATGGGACAAGGTGAAGGTCCCATTGTGCCACTACAGTGATGCACCGGAAGAGAGTAACCTCTGAACTGCATGACAGTTATTTCCGCTTGATGACGATTAAACATTTGATTTCAAAGATCCAGTGGGCGATCGTGTGGGCATTGAATTATTATATAATTGAGTTGAGTTGGATGCCAAAGCAGTTGCCAGCAGAATTCCAGACAGCTAGAGACCAGATGTGGTAGGGAAGGCCACATCCGACCGAGGGGGCTCTTGGAAACCCCCGATAGAGTGAGCCCTAGGCCTCCGATTGAACAACAGGAGAACAAGAAAGACACAACGTGACGGTCATAACAGTGGGGTCAAAATATGAAGTTTATGTTCGGTCTCCAGCACCCTCTCACATGCAAACCTTTGAGCAACCCTTTCGAACCCTTGCAATAAAGTGAGAGGTAAATATAATTGTAAAGAAGACTTCCTGCTTCCTTTCTTCCTGCGTCTTTCTGTGTGCGTCTGTCTTTACTATTATTGAGTCGTTATGATACGGCAAATGAGTATATATATGTATACAACAACTGTATCTTGTAATATATATATATATATATATATATGCTCTATCATTGATATTGAGCACTATTTAACAATACTGCAGCATTTGGTCCTCTATTATCTCACAAAGTGGTTATCGTCGTAGGAAATGGACACGGTGACATGAGTTCAAACCCTGGACGAGACTGATTGCATTTCACATAGCACTAATACCCTTGGGAAAGGTATGAATCCAATTATTCTCCCTCCAGCTATGGGTAAATAGTTGGACAGACTAGGTTCTTCAGTCTTGGTGTGGCAACTAGTCTAGGAGAAGGAAAACTCTGAATTCAAACCTGTTAAACTCCACTTAAAAATCGACCTTGTGTCATATCCTGCCCGAGCGGAGGGGTTGGGTAAATATGATTATCTCACAAAGTGGGCTAGTAAGAACCATAAACTTCTCTCTCTCTCTCTCTCTATATATATATATATATATATATATATATATATATATCTGTTCATGTAATTAAGTCTGTTGCATCCATAGAATTTATGCTGTAGTTTAGTAAAACGTAGCAAATATTAACGCTAAGAATATTTAAAATTTATATGTATGGGGGAATGACAGTTGTGTAGTGGCTAACAAACTGGACTGTGGCATTATAGTAAACAAGTTCAAACTCTAGTCAGTCTATTTCATTTACTTTGTGACTAGTACCCTTAGGAAAGGCATGAACTCCCTTATCCCTCCAGCTACTGTTCTTAAGGATAGTTTTGGCATTGAATAATCCACAAAGGTTGATATGCCATTAAACAAAGAAACCAGAGGAAAAATATATGTTAATTATACTTTTTGCCATCAAATTTTGACAAAGTGTGAGTGAAAAAATTTGGCAGGATAGTGCAATCACCTGCAGACTTGGGCTTAGGATAGACTGACCACATCCCTTGCGGAGGGGTAAGACACTTTACTCTCACCTTGAAAGATGTCGCCTAGATATGGCACTAAACTACATGATTACCTATCTTTTCTATTCTTTATCAAGATAATTGAGACCACAAATCCCATCATTAGAAAATTTTGACAAAGTTCCAAGTTCAAAATGACATTTTTGCTTTTGCTCAGCTCTGACAATGGTCTTTAGAACACATTGACTATATCCTCTGCTGAAAAGTAAGACCCACACACTTGGCCCAGTCTGTTGGGACTGTAGAATACACCAACTGCATCTCTGCAGAGAGGTAAGACCCCCCTCCACCAATAAGTGTCTTGGATATGATGCTAAACAATCTGATGATGAGGTTCCAGTAATGCTGGAGCTTTGGGAAATGCCGAGTACCCCTTCATTGCCATCGCTCCTAGGTCCACTCGGGTCTGGAGTGGTAGCACCTGATAGGGTCCTATCTATGGTTTAAATAGGACTATGTGATGCTAAACTGAATTGCTTGAAATAGTTCTGTTTTAACATTCAAACTGCATACTCATACTAAACTAAACTGAATTGTTTTAATTCATTTTTGACATTTATGTGTAAACAAAAATCATACTAAACTGAATTGTTTGAAATAAAGCTGTTTGATTAAACAGAATAACTTGAAATAGAAATATTTTTGACAATTGAACTGTACTTATGCAAAACTGAATTGTTTGAAATAGAACTATTTATTTGTATAAAAATGGATTTGGCATTATATAACCTACAAAGGTTGATATGCCTTAAACC
Organism: Sepioteuthis lessoniana; assembly: GCA_963585895.1. Taxonomy (NCBI): domain Eukaryota; kingdom Metazoa; phylum Mollusca; class Cephalopoda; order Myopsida; family Loliginidae; genus Sepioteuthis; species Sepioteuthis lessoniana. The sequence continues at coordinate 8,125 of CAUZXS010000267.1, read as the reverse complement.
CCCAAAAAACAAAGACCCACACATCCACAAAAGGAGTTTTCTGGGTGTGACATTATAGTACATTCAGTAATAAGGCTCCTGTTGCACTTTTGTTGTTATTACTCCAACTTTAGCCAAGAATTGTTCGCTCAGTTAAGGGCTTATCTGAGAGGTGCCCATGATGTAATGGTTATCATTGTAGGAAATGGACACGGCAACACGAGTTCAAATCCTAGATGAGAGTGATTGAATTTCACATGGCACTAATACCCTTGGGAAAGGTATGAATCCAATTATTCTCCCTCCAGCTATGAGTAAATAGTAGGGCAGACTGGGTTCTTCAGCTTTGGTGAGGCAACTAGTCTAGGAGAAGGAAAACTCTGAATTCAAACCTGTTAAATTCCGCTTAAAAAAAATTGACCTTGTGTCATATCCTGCCCGAGCGGAGGGGTTGGTAAATATGGTTAAGGGCTTATCTGATTTTGTTTATTTTTGTGGCATGTCAACAAATGTTGGTTATTTAATGCCAAATTCCGCTTTTACATATATATTAACTATGTATGATTTGTAAACACACTTTTAAATACACAGAGTGAAATGATCAAACTGTTCTATTTCTAGCAATTCAATTTAGCATAAGTAAATGAAGTTAAATGGTTCCTAGTATTGGTATGTATCTCTAAGAATTAAATTAAACATCAGTCTTAGGTTTATACTGAGTTGCATGATCAAACAGTTCTATTTCTATCAATTTGTTTGCACTCAGTTTAATGGACCTGGAAGTGATGGCAATGAAGGGGTACCCTGCATTCCCCAAAGCTCTAACATTACTAGAGCCTCACCAACAGATTGTTTAATGTTATATACTGGACACTCGTAGTTGAGTTTTACCCGTCTGCAGAGATGCAGTGGTTAGGGTTAGGTTGGTGTATTCTACAGCCAATGGGGCTTGGGGGAACCTGAGTTAAATAAATCTGTTTAAAAGTTATTTGTATTAGATAGGAATACTTGAAACCATAGACAGTCTTGTTGTTGGAGCTTAAAATGTTCACTGTATCTCCTTCAGAGAAGTAAGATCTCTCCCAAAGGACTGTCCTGGGTATAACATAAAACTCCATTTAGATTTGCAGCTCTTGTTCTGGAGTTTTAGAGAGTGTGTAGTCGCCCTTTCCTTATCATTACTCCTAGGTCCACTCTAGTTGTATTGTTGTACCTTTTCGGTTACCATCTTCGGATCTGATAGATCTGCTTGCAAATTATTGAATAGGAATATTTGATACCGTATTACTGTGAATTAAGAATGACTTTAAGCTGATTGTTTCCTCTGGATTATTATTATTAAGTTAGTAAGTTAGCCAACTGTCATTGAGGGTGACCTGAAAGCTCCTTTTTCAATAGCTACTACACTAGGGTGTAAGGGAGAGTACAACTCTTTTCCCTGGATTGCACCACTTAACCTTGATTTGTACTTTATAATGCTGAATGTTAAGCAAGGAGGAATCAAGTACCATCTTTTTAATCTTTGGTATGACTTGACCGGGGATTGAACCCAGGTTTCCCAGACCATTAAGAAATACTCTAACCATTATTCCCATGGGCCAGTTTTAAACCAATAATTTGAAATCATGTAACTGTGTGCAAACAAATCCTTATTATTAAATAGAAATACTAACTTAAAACCATATCAGTAGTAAAGGGTGACCCAAAGGCTCACTTTTTGATAGCTACTACACCAAGGTTTAGGGGAGGACGCTACTCCTTTCCCTGGATTGATCCACTTTACCCTTGATCCATACCTTATAATACTGAGTGTTAAGCAAGGTGGCATCAAGTACCATTTTTTGAGTCTTTGGTATGACTCAATCTGGGATTGAACCCAGGTCTCGTAGACCATTAGCAAACACTGTGTTTAAATTAGTATTCGATAGGGATACTAAAAACCATATGGCTGCATGCAAATTATTTTCATTTGAAATAATTGATATAGTGTAATTATGCCAAGAAACACTTCAGAAAGAACTGGCAAACATTTTAAATATAAACATATAATGTACATGTTTCCCTAACCTCTTGGCATAAAATAATCCCAAACGAGTTGACATATCATTAAAATAAATCATTGACATCATATATCTGTTGTGAATAAATTATTATCAAGTAAGAATAGTTACTTTAAATCAAATAACTGTGGAAACTATTTTTTATTAAGAATAGTTATTTGAAATAATAAACGATTGTTGGTAATTGAAACTATAGAATTGCTTGCTCAGAAAAAGTCCTGACTTGAGTAATAAATTACCCAACAAGAGTTGACATGCCATAAAATCAACGAGCCAAAATAGTGCCAAGTGACTTGCCACACATCTTCACTTTGCGAAACACGATAAGTTCCTGGCCTGGAAATGTGATTATATCATAATTCAAGTGATTAAATTAACTCTATTGTTGCAAGTTACCTTGCAACTCACAGATCCAGTAATGATTCTATTGAGATGTGGAAAACTTAGCTCTCAATCATTGTAATCGATTTGGCTTTAAATTTGGTGCAGTATAGTACTATTACTTTTCATAGCATTCTAGGAGATACTTAGACAATGACATTGGTTCATTTACCAGTGCTGGATGGTATAATTATTGTTATTGTAGAAAAAGGAATTCGTTGAGACGAGTTTAAATTCGAGATGAGACTGTTTGGCTGAATCTCCTTTTATTTAACGCCTTCTGAAAGTTCAGTTGACATTTGACCCAAAATGACAGAACCTTAGTGTTACAAATAAATATTTGGCAAATTAAAAGAAATGATACACTGACAGACTCAGACTAATATCCTCATTTTGGTTGTTGTTATCATCTCAACATTTCTGAATTTCTACCTCCAGCTATGAATAAGATAGTTGGACAGATTGGGCTATCTAACCTTGTTACACAGCCCAGTCAGCTGGGTCTGTAGAATACACCAACTGCATCCCAACGAGTGTCCTGATTATGACACCAAACAATTTGATGGTGAGGCTCCAGTCTGGGAGATTTGGGGAATGCGGAGTACCTCTTAAATGCCATTGCTCCCAATTCCACTCATGGTCAAATAGAACTGTTTGACATTTAAACTCGGTGCAAACAAATGACTTATGCTAAAGTGAATTGTTAGAAATAGAACTGTTTGATCCGTTAACTGTGTGTAAACAAATGACTGATGTTTAATCGAATTGTTTGTGATACATACCAATACTTGGAACCATTTAAGTTTCTTGACTCATGCTAAATTGAATTGTTAGAAATAGAAGAGTTTAATCCTTTAACTGTGTGTATAAAAAAAAGTGTTTACAAATCATATATTTAATATATATGTAAAAAGAGGATTTGGTATTAAATAACCTGCAGTGGTTGATATGCCAGAAAACTAAACCAAACTAATCTTGGTAAAGTAACTATTCTTGAAGAAGAAAAACATCTGAAGTCGAAACTTGAAAAATGTTAGAATAATTTCTAACACACTGGTGAGCTATTTTTCAGTGATCAGCTCCTTCAAAAAGTGTGGCTGGTTCTATAGAAAGCCTACACCACTAGAAACCAGTCTCCTGTGTAGGAAGAGGAATATTTCTCATCTTTAACTGTTATGTGTCAAGATTAATCGGAGAGTCAATCTTCTATATTATAATAATAATGAATAAATATATATTAGATATATATTTAATTCATGATATTAAATTCTATTTATTAAATATATATATATATCTAATATACATCTATTTATTATTATTATATAATAGCTCTATCCTAGATATTGAGCACTCTCCATATTATATTGCACTTGGTTCAACACAAACCCACAAATTGATTTAGTGACAACTAACACTGTTATATATATATCAAAACTCAGAAAAATTTTTCTACTACTTAAATTTTGCAAAGGTCAGTCTTTTTTACAGAAAATTTTAAAGTTTTAATATCTATTACGTTGCTCTACTTAGAAAGGGTTGAAGATTTTTTAATCTTCACTTGTCATTCTATCATCATCACTTTTACGTTCTATTATCATTTTGCCGAGTTGGCTGGGGCTGTAGACTATACTAATTGCTTCTTTGTAGAAGTGTCAGGAAACACCGCCGCCAACAAGTGTCCTGGATATGAAACTCAATAACTTGAGGCTTCAGTAATACTGGAGCTTTGGGGAATGCGGAGCACCCCTTCATTGCCATTTCTTCTAGGTCTACTCTGCCCTGGAGTGGTAGCACAAGTAGGGTCCTATCTATGAGTCATATAGAACTGAACTGTGTACTTATGCTAAACTGAATTGTTTGAAATATAGCTGTTTTTACATTTAAAATGAGTACTTAAGTTAAACTGAATTGTTTGAAATAGAACTGTTTTTATATTTAGTTTTATGTAAACAAAAAGCTATACTTATAAAAAGTTGGCGACCGTAGTCGAGGGCGACCAGAAGGCTCCCTTTTCAATAGCTACTACACCGAGGCATAGGGGATGGCGCTACTCCTTTCCCTGGATTGTTCCACTTTACCCTCGATACCTACCTTATATGGCTGAGTGTTAAGCAAGGAGGTATCAAGTACCATTTTTAAAGTCTTTGGTATGACGCGACCTGGGATTGAACCCAGGTCTCCCGGACCATTGGCGAACTCTACCCACTAGACCAATGAACTAAACTGAATTGTTTGAAATAGAACTATTTATATGCATAAAAATGGATTTGGCATTAAATAACCTACAATGGTTGATGTGCCATAAAACCAAACCAAATCTATCATCATTACTTTTCCAATCTCTAATTACTATTTTAAAGCCTGCGTGTTATTTATGTATACCAACTGAACTTTGAAAATTCGATTGGTACATTTATTAGTGGTAGAAAAATAGAAAAAGAACACAGCAAATATGAAACATTATTAATGGCTTGTGAGAGTTGCATACTATGCCTGACATTATTGGAAGAGTCATAGTGTCAAATAAATAAGATAGAGAATAATTTAGCTTAATTTGGCATAAGTCAGCAAATGTCGGCCACTGAGTGAAGATGGAATTTATGTCACTCATATCAGCCTCTAGAGAGGTAAATCTGGCTGACTTTTGTTAGAGCACACGAGTGAGGATTTGGGTGTTTATTGACTGATAAGTGAATCGGGAAAGACGGAAAATAACATGACATGTTAAAGAAACGTTATTTAAACAATAGTCCAAGTTTAGAAACAAAATATGTTGTTTGTGGCTTAACATTGAAGCTACGTCCACTTATATGAAGTGCATATGGGCAAAGGGTTCCTATGAAGGTGAATAATGATTGATTCATGACGACACTTTTCTGTTCACTGCTGATTCTTGAAGCCGTGTTGAAGAGATGTCTTTAAGACCATTGGTAAAAAAAGGAGTTAAAGAGAAGACTTGTTATGTGGTGCCATTTAGAGGAGGCCTGTGATTGGTTTGTTTATAAGGTATCTAATCTAGAGCAATCAAATGAGATGATTTGAATCCACTGTGAATTGTGAAAGGAATCAAGGGAGATAATCTACTTGCCTTAAATAATATATATATTTTCATACATGTGTATGCCTGCTGATTATTTTTTTTTTTTACCAAGATGAAAGAATTTTTTTTTTTTATATCTACAGGTAGATTATGCTTTAGCAACCCCTTTTCCATTGGCATGATATGCTTAATTAAACAAAGCCATTATCTACCCTGAAACTGGTCATGACCTCAGCTTTTTTTGTGAGTAAAAGGCATTAAAAATTAATATTTTGAAAATCTAACAAGATTAAGATTTCATTTCTGAAATATTTATCATAAGTACTTTTCCCCACCCCCCTGCACAAACAGTAATAAGACACAAAGTTAGTTTTGAAGCCAAGTTTACCTGGTTTGAATTCAGAATTCCTTTTCAAAGACCAATGTGAAAGAGCTTAATCTGCCCTACGATAGCTGGTGGGAGAATAGTTGGATTCATACCCTTCTCAAGATTATTAGCGCTGTGGGAAAATGTAAACAGCCTTAACAAGGATTTGAACTTGGGTGACTGTCTATTTCCTACAACAAAAAGCAGTTACGCCATTAGCACTTTGGGATGCTTTATCGAAATCAAGATATTAGGATATTTTAGCTGAAACATGATCAGATGATCTTTCAAAATAATTAGAAATTTAGACAACATCTGCTACAACTTGTTAATCAGTTCTTTTTCTGTTGGAGGTTGGGGAAATTGACCTGTTTTCAGAAAAAAACAATTTTATAGAAATATTATCTTTTTTTTTTCTCTCTGATTATTACTTGTAGGAAAAAAACAAAGTTATGAGAGGCTGTTAGGTGTTTTTCTTCGTTCTTTGTGAAAAAGATATTGTCAAATAGTCAACTGGGCTTAAAAAATTAGTGATAAAATTTATTAGAGAATCCTTTAAAAGAATTGTTTGACTTTCTTAAAAGTTGTTGTCAGATTTTGTCTAAATTAGAAAGAAAACTTTTATACAGGTTCTACATCATACACGCACAAATGTACTCGGACAGATAAATGTGGTTTACTTGTGTGTATATCCAACTGTTGAAGTTCATTTATCTGTATATTACAGCTGTGTATGTAATATCTATGTATTTACATATAATGTGTGTGAGCACACACACACATATATATATATATATATATATATATATATATATATATATATATTGAATTACTTCTATTGCAATAGCTCTCTGAATTAACTCAATGCAATAAAATAAGTTGTGCAATGCTTCAAGAAAACCACGAAATATTAATGTAGATATATGTATACGTGCGCAAATGGGCCATGTAATGATGTGTGAAGTATTTGTGTGAATATATTACATCCATGTATAATTAGTTATTTACTATGCTTTGCATAGTTGTGATGTCCGTGAGTATAAATATGTTGATAGATATGTGGTGTGTGTGTGTGTGTGCGTATAGACATACACATGCACACACACACACATATATATATATATATATATATATACACACACACACACACACACACACACACACACATGCACACATATGATATATATATATATATAAAGTTGGTGAACGTAGTCGAGGGTGACCCGAAGGCTCCCCTTTCGATAGCTACTACACCGAGGTGTAAGGGAGGGCGCTACTCTTTCCCTGGATTGCTCCACTTTACCCTTGATCCCTTCCTTATATTGCTGAGTGTTATGCAAGGAGGCATCAAGTACCATTTTTTGAGTCTTCGATATATATATATATATATATATATATATATATCGATTATTTTATGAGTATAATATATATATGATTATATATAATATGGATATATGATTATACAATTTTATCAAATGTGCAAGTCCATACAATCTAAACATCCCCCCTCTCTCTCTCTCTCCCTTTCTCTCTCTCTCTCTCTCGATCTATCCGTGTATATATATATATATATATATATATATATATATGAACAAATTTATATGAATTTCATATCTTTACCAGTGTGGAGAAATTGAATCATTTAATTTGTCAAGTGTCTCGGCGAAAGAACCTTTTTTTATTTAATCTTAAACCCTGATTTATATATTTTCCAATTTGAAAACTATTTTACCATTAACAACTACAGAAGTAAAAGAATATTTTAAATATTGAACTGGACTGTTAAATTCCTTTCTTTCTTTACTCGATTATTAAACAAATATTTCAAATAAATTGATAACTTGAAAAATGCACAAATTGTGTATGAGAAAAATAAATTTTTATCTAAATGAGTAATTTATATTTTTTCTTAATAAGCTTTTTCTTTAAAAATAATTAGCTTCTTCTTTTTAAAAATAATTTGCTGACTTTAAAATTCGCCAATTTTATATGGACAGCAGTTTATTTTTCTGTTTATTGTTTTCAAAACTTAAAACATAGAAGAGAAAATACATTTTTCAAATAATTGTTTTATTATCGTTTCATTTTAAAGATTAAAAAAAAATTCTGATACCGACAAAAAGATTTTAAACCGAAATAAAAAAAAGGAGAAAGAGAACTTTTAATTTTTTGCCTTTCGTCGAAAAAAAGATTTTTCAGTGTGAAAAAAAAAGAGGTCTTTTATCAAATTTTATTTTGGCCCATTTTCAAAGTGGATCTTATAGACTAGAATTTAAGCAACAAAACTTAGAATCTGGT